>CAEGAE010038392.1:0-10110 GCA_903067095.1 Girardinus metallicus
AAAAAAGTGATCATGTGAATTTTTCGTTTATTGTTCGGAGTCACATTCCACAGAAAACTCCGTGAATACCGAACCGTGACGAGGCGGGGATTCCGGTGTAAACTGACCGGCTCTGCTGTTCTTTAACCGGGTATACTTCCTCTCCTTCAGGTGTCTCTATGGATGTCTTCACTGAACAACGGCTCGGACGTCCTGGGTTTCGTCCAGTGGAAGCCAGTGGCGTACCGGAAGTCCCATCCGAGCCTGGAGGACGCAACGCCGTGCCGTAACTCCGAGCCAAAGCAGCAGAGCGGGAACTCGACGTCAGCTTCGTCGGCTCTGATTAAAGCTTTTTACTCCGAGCCAGCAGCCATGGGGATGAACGTCAGCTTCGGCATAGCTGGAGAACCTTACTACAACAGCACCATGTTCCTCAGCTGGTTAGTTCATCTATTTGTTTTTTTATTTAGTGTTTCTGATCCGTCTGCCGTTAAATCGATGTATTCCATCTCTCTCAGGACGATGCTGGTGGGCGTCGGCTCCCCTCCGGTTGACTCGTTCTCCCCGATGGTGATCGGCATCTTAACGGCTGGTCTGGGGATTCCCATCGTCCTCCTGCTGGGAGGCGGAGTTTTCGTCTTAATCGCGAAGAAGCGGGAATCCTCGGGAACGGGCTACGATCCAATCAACTGACAGCACAGTCCCAGCCAATGAGATGTTGAGACTTTTTTTAATCTTCGGATGACATCACTGCCGATTCAGCCAATCGAGGAGCAGTTAGTTTAATATTTCAGGGATAACTCGGATCAGTTTCAGTCAGTGGATTAAATTGGCGGCAAGCAGAAAATTGTTTTAATTAGAAACATTGAGCATGAGCGAGACTTAAAAGCATTTATTGTATATAAATGAAATCTTTCATTCTTTTTTTATAAAAATGTATAGATATTTCATATTATGTTGAGATTTTAAAGCAAAGTAATTACTTTGTATCTCAGGTTTGGCCTCAAACTAGAAAGCTACTGATTAGCTTTCTAGTTTATTATATTTATTTTATTACATATTTTTTGTTTGGTTTGTTATAAACCTGGAGGAAACGTTGCCTACACCACAAAAACTCAAAAATATTAACAAGTATTTTTAGTGCAGTTTCTAGCGCAAATATCCGACTACATTTGAAGTAAGACAAAACTAATTTGCAAGTAGCTTTTTAGCAAGACATAGGAGTTTGTTTTAGTGGAATAATTCCTTAATATTGATAAGAAGGAGCTGGTGGGAGACCAGCAGCCCTGCTGACCCCACTAAGGGACAACAGTGTTAGAAAATGGATGGATAAAAAGGTATCAGTTGCAAGGAATTTTTGACTTAAAAACAAGCTTCTATATTTTTCTAAAAAGTTACTTGTAAGTTAGTTTTGTCTTATTTCAAGTGTACGAAGATATTTGCACCAGAAACTAGACCTAAAATACTTGGTAACATTTTGTTACCAGTGCATTTCAGTTCAGATAAATGTACCTAAATTATTGTTGGTTTCAGCCTGAACATCACATATTCTGATTTAAACTGCATCAACCAATCAGGACTCACCATGAAATCACTAAGAATTTATTTAGGGCATCAACACAAACCTCATTGTGAGCTTTAACGTTATTATTTAAAAAAAAAAAAATCTGTTATCTTGGTATTTTGTAGATTTAATGTTAAATTCAAGTTTGTGTTTATTTGATGCAGAGCTGCTCAGCAGCTTGGTCTTCAAAATATTTTGCTACAATAAAAAGTGGAGCCTGTTATTTCAGAGATTTGAAGCGTTATTAACCGTATATTGAAGCAGTCTGAGTTTTGATCAATCATTTTTTGATTTTTAAATTCTGGGTAACATGCATGATTTATACAAAGTTTGGGAAGGTTTGGATTTTGCTTTTGAAACTTTCCAGGTCTGGATAATCATGGAAAAAGAACAGTGAGCAAGGAAAATGTTTGATTTTCCAAATAACGTTTCTGTTAAAGGAATGAAATTTGAATAATCCTTAACAAATGTAGTAGTTTTCACTGAGATTTGCCACATAAATCCATAATGTTTAACAATTCTACCCAACAGTGTTAGTTTTTGTGTTTCAACTAAATGTGCACTCATACCTTGAAGCTGGGTTTTTTTAAAGGATGTTTAACAAAATAAAGGGTTAAAATGTTTTAGAGAATTTCTAGTCTAAGATTCCAAATTCTTATTTAGTTGGTCCAATGCTTCTAGATGTCAAAAAAAGTTTATCAAATTCCACAAAATGCTGAGATTGACCTTATTTATTGAAATGATAAAGCAACAGACTTTTTGAACTAAGTCAAATTAGGTAACACACCTTTTTATGTTTTTCTTCAGTTTATTTTGTCAGAAACTTCACAGAGAAACAATAGACATCCAACATAAACCTATTATTTACAATAAAACATCAGAATGAGGCTGAAACATTTTGATAAAGGAACATGAAAATTAAAACCGTTCTGGTAGCTCTCTATTTAGTGTCAAGCAGCAACCAATCAGAGCTCAGCCAGGGGACATGTGAGCCAATCAGGTGAAAAAAGGGCGGATATGATGTATGACGTCAGGTTCTGACCAATTTCAAACTTTTAATTCTTTCCAGCGCATCCGCGATGTCGAAATGAGACATTTTCCGACTTCACAGTAGATTTGAAACTATAAAAACACTAAAAAGTTCGCCGCGAGTTCGGGTAAGATTACTATACTGTGAGCTGAAAAAAAAAAAAAACGATACAGCCGCCATCTTTGTTTTGGATCAAGTCTTAAGGATGGCGGCCGAATCACAACACTGAAAAAAAAAAGGTCTAAGCAGACGTTATTAATCGATTGGAACTAATTTTAATTTAATGAACCATTAATTGACAATTAATTGTTTATTTATCCAGCGCTCAAAAATACTTTCATCAAATTTCTGCACAGGAGCCGAAACACGGATGTAAAAACAATTTTTAATGGCAAACAAACAAAACTGCATCTTTAAATATCAGATTTTAATCTTTTATTTCGTATTTCTGCAGGAAAATGTTTAATCTAGAAAGAAAAATACCTTTGTTCCACACTTCAGAAACAGCTGCTGTCACTTCCAGAGTCCATATAAGGAAGTTCCTGACTGACATCAAGAGACGTTTCAGCTTCTGTTCCTAAGGTTTGTCAGTTTCACTTCTGTTTCCATCCAGCTCAAACTACTCCTTCCCTGATTTCTCTATAAACTCTGTTCACTAAAATATAATCTACAGTTTGCATCGTGAGTCAGGACTCTCACTGTCCCGGTTTTAGTGTTTGTTCTGCTGCTTTAGCAGAGAAACAGTCGCTGGTGAAGAGGAAAAACTTCACAGACGGGGGAGGTGAGCTCAGCCAGCTCCACGGAGGACGTCCAACAGGTCCGGTCCAATCCATTTTAAAAATACTGCCACGGGATTTAAAAACCCAACAAGACCCTCTCCTCCTAGATGGACTCGATCTGTCGGCGGACCTTCTCAGAGGCGAGGCGATCCAGCCAGCGCTGGCGGATGACCACCAGGACGGCGAAGACGACCGTCAGAGCCAACATGGCTGCCTCAAACTTCCAGAAGAGATGTTCCTCCATGAGGGCGGAGCGACAGCTGGAAGGAGAAGGAGAACGGTTAGTGTCTGTCTACACTAGAACAGCATTTGATCTGGATCCGCTTCAGATCTGATATGGAGAAATATTCCCAGCGTCCCCAGTGCTTGATCTTAAATTTTAATTTACACCAATTTATGGCAGATATTTAAATAGAGGGAAGGAATTAACACAGAGAATGGAAAAAGAGCACAAGGGAGTGAAAGAGGAAGGAAAGAACAAGGAATTAAGGAAGGAAACAAGAGAGGGAGGACACAAGGAAGGAATGAAATGAAAGGATGCAAGAAAGAAAGGAAGGAAGGTAACAAAGAAGAAGAAAGAAAAAACACAAGGAAAGACAAGAGAGGTAGTAAGGGCAAAAGAAAAATGGATTAAAAGAAGAAAGGAAGAAAGATAGAAGCAGAAAATCAGAGAGAGGATGGAGGAAAGTTCACAAAGATGAGGGAAGAAGAAAACAAGGAAGGAGTGGAGATAGGACACAAGGAAGGAAATAGGCAAAGATAAAGGAAAGAAGCAAGAGTACGAGGAAAAAATACAGATGTGGGAGGAAGAAATACAGGGTGAAAGAAGGAAAAAAGAAAATGGTGGACATTTCTTTTTCATATCTTTTTAATTTTTTTCCATTCCTATCCTGACCAGAGAGATGAAGAAGTTCACATTAACTGGAGTGAAGAGAGTTTTAATCTCCTATCAGAAAAGTCCCTGAACCCGTTTCTGTTTGACCCTTCAGGTTCTGACCTCTTGTACTCCTGTCTGCTGGTCTTGGTGCAGTTCACCCGCTCCACGTATCCCGTCAGCCTGCAAACCGTCTGCGTCTTCTGAAACACACACACACACACGTTTGAAGACGTCATCAGCCAATCGAGGCCCGGCTCTTCATCGTCTCAGAACGGCTTCCTGACTGAATCTCACATCTAAAACTGATTCTTCAAGTACTGCAGGTAAACTAAAACTCAGACGGTATGAGAGCTAAATGACTGAAAATACATCAATTACATTATTACGTCACAATCTGATTCATGTGAAACAGAAAAGATATAATTACTCCCACTGCTCCAAAAATTACACTTAAAAATCAAAATCATTCAATCATTATTTGAAAGACTCATAAAATTTAAACAAGTGTTTTTAACTAAAGTGTTAATCCAACTATGATTAATAAACATAAGTTCTTATCATAGTTAGACATTTTTTCCTGGTAAATGATAAACCATACGATAACGCACACCCCCAGTATTCTGTAGATAAATGGAGCACAACAAGCTGAGTTGACGTACAGCGTTGAAGTCGCTGCAGGGGTTGCATTCCTCAAACACCACAAAGTTCTCCAGCAGCCAGCAGGGGGCGACGACAGGCTTCACTGCTGATGCAGAAGAACAAAAGGTCAGGAAAGAAAAACGAACGTGCAAAACATGCTGAAGGTTTGGCCTTAGCTTTCAGATTAGTCCTGCTGATTCCCAAAAATATCTATACAGATATTAAAATGATAAATAATAGAGTAGGAATATCTTTTTTTAATTCCAGAAAAATAATAATAATAAAAAAAACAGATCAATTAACTGTGTTTAGAGGTGAATTAAAGGTAACTTTGATTGCTTTAGAATAAGTTGAAGAGGTTAGAGAAAAAGAAAAGTTATAATTTGTCAGTTATAAGGTAAGATATTATGATGTGTCATTACAATTTCAGGATTCAAAATGGTGGCAGAGGTCAAAATGATAGTTTTCTGCACAAATTGGAATCACAGGAAATTGGAATAATTTTGTGGAAAGTGCTACAAAACAGTGAATTTAAATGCTAAAATAAGTAAAAATGAGGTTAATAATATAGTAAAATTATACATTCAGAACAAATGGAAGAGGAGACGATGCTAGATGTGATTATAGCATCCAAAAAAATGTTGGGGAATTTATAAAATGCACTGAAATAAAGAAAGAAGATGATATAATATTTAGGATGAGATTTGGTCACGCAGCATTAAAAAGCATTCTTTAAAATAATCAAACGGGTTGCTGGGTTCACTGTGAAAACATGGAAACAATATAAAAAAATTTTTTTTTTTGGACTATAGTAAATATCCACACAAAAGAGAGATTTAAATAAAAGTATAATAAGTTTTAGGTAAAAGAATTGATTCAAATATCATCTGGAGATGTAGTTTTTAGTTTCTTGAAAGGAGCAGGTATTTTGGAAAAAGTATAGTTTTCATTAGTGATGCCAGGCGACATAAAAAAGTAAAAGAGGGATGACTGAAGCAGCCGAGGCGTACCTGTCGTCTTCTCCTCGCTCAGCAGCGCCGCTCCAAACACTCTGGAACAAAAAAGCATCAAAACGGCCTTTTAGCCCCAGAAACGCTGCTCTGTTGAAACACTCTCAGACTCTGAGGCTCTGCTGGAGGCCGGCGGGTCCAAACCCACCTGAGCGAGACGAGACCCCAGAACAGAGCGTGGAGCAGGAGGATCCGAGGCCGACAGCAGGCGACTGGGATCCGGCAGTCGCTCTCCATCAGCCTGCCTCTCCAGCTGGAAGGTGACAGCGCCGCCACTCTGTCTGCTGCTGCTGGTTATTCGCCAGTAACTCACTGGTTCGGGAGCTGGTGCAGGCTTGTGCTTGGATTGGTTTGCCGCCTGGTTTGTTTACATGGTGCTCAGGTTTAACTGGGTGAGTTAAGGCTGCAGAGACCTGGAAGAGAAAACATAAATCAGTCTGAATTTTCTCCCTGTTATGATCCGATTTAGAACAAAAACATGAAAATCTACCAGTCATTTACATTAATTAGGTTTTTTTTTAAACTATTTTAAGATCCCCATTTGGCCTCATGCCGATTTTTGACTATTTTATATTTGCCAACCTCTAGCTACAGTTATATATATATATATATATATATATATTAGAGCTGCAACTAAAGATTATATTAGCAATTGATTATTTTCACCTACCCACTTTTTAAACGACAATATTAGAAATACATTAAAATATGCAAATAAATAATTCAATAAGAAAATGCAAATCTTATTGCCAAAACTGCAATACCATTCTTTTAGTGTATGCTTAATCATTTGTAGATCAATTGATTAATCTACAAATCAGATTGGGATCCATCGTTGTAGACTAATGCAGTTTCCTTGTGAACTTTGGTACTTTTTTGTTTGTTTGAACAGCATAGGCACCATTATTGATTAAGTTTAACATTTTAGACTCAGCAGTGTCTAAAATGCTTAACCGTTCTACCACAAGAGTTTATTTAGTCAGAAACTCAATAAATAAAATAAAACTCAAAGTGTGATGTGACAAATCACAGATAAACTATGTAAATTTAATATAAATCAAAGACAATGAATTTAATAAGCATGTTACACTTAGAGGAAAAAAGTGGAGGAAAACTATTTTTTTATACTCGTGCAGTTGTAGAAAATCGTGAACACAAATACATTTCTAGAACATGTAGGAACTTTTCTATATACAAAATACATAGAGGTTATATAAAAAGAAG
The DNA here is from genome assembly GCA_903067095.1 of Girardinus metallicus. Taxonomy (NCBI): domain Eukaryota; kingdom Metazoa; phylum Chordata; class Actinopteri; order Cyprinodontiformes; family Poeciliidae; genus Girardinus; species Girardinus metallicus. The sequence continues at coordinate 7,103 of CAEGAE010038392.1, forward strand.
TTAATAAAAAAACTGTTTTTTTATTAAAAAAGACACAATAAAAAGACAACTTTTTAAATAAAAAAAGTGTCTTTTTAACACAAAAAAGACACCCTTCTTAGGAGAAGTATATACAATCTTACTGATGAAAAAAAACAGTTTCTCAACAACTCAAAGCTAAATGGTCAACTTCTGCTAACAGCACCTGACCAAGTCGTGTCATAAAGAGCTACAAGGTACAATAAATGCAGTAAAAATAAGTTAAAAAGCGAGACAAAGTTCAAATAAATCTGCCACTTGAGAAAATTGCTAAATAGTAATTGCATAATTTTGGAAGCACAACACAAAGAAAAAAAAATCAAGACTTTCCTCAGGGTTGTGTTCCATAGCAAAGACAGAAAAAACTCCCAACTAGTAATATTGTTTTTTTATTTAATCATTATTAAGGATTTTTCTCCTTATTTTCCGCCTCTTGGAAACATCTGTACATAAATACTTAACCAGATTGGGATTATGTGACCAACAGATGGTTTGTAATCAGCTGACTGTAAACACAGCTGATCAATAACGACTCAAAAATGTTCAACCGGCTAATAAAATAACAATTTATCAATCTGAACTCTGGTTATTTACAAATTTTAGGAATAAGTCGGATGTTAGGATGAGGCAGCAGTGATTTACAGTCCTCCTACTCTGAGTGTTTACTTGAAGAAGAGACGCTAACGTTAGCAGCTGTTAGCTCAGCTCTTAGCACTTACCGTGATCCGCTGAAACAGCCGCCATTTTTAGATCCAACGCGGCAGCTGAGAGGAAGAGCAGCTGCTTTACAGCGACGGTTTAAACACAACGGTCGTTGAAAATGACCGGAGACCAGACAGAGAGAAATCCACAGGCTGTTACCGGATTGTCTGACGGGCGGCCTCTGCTCACGACGACGCCATAAAGCCGAGAAACGTTCCGGTAATGAGACTTCAATATAAAAGCATCTCCACTGTGTTAAGTGGACACAAAGGGCAGAAAAGGTTGTCTTTATTTTTTACGTGTTTATTTAAGTTTGCTTGAAAAAAAAACAGTATGAGAAAAATAACAAATATACAGTCCACTATGATCCAAATTACGCCGGCATCACCTAACTCCAATATTGTTCAACACTTAAGAAGTAGTTAGATAAATAATAGTGTACATAAAATTTAACCTCAACTCAAACACTTAGCAGGAATGGTTAAGTTAATGGCATTAAAAATATAACTCATTGCAGTCGAAAATATTTATTATATTATTTTTGTATTTAAATTAAACAACTTTTTAAATTACTTGTTTACAAAATGCTTCAAAATTGACAAATCTTTGACAAACTTTACTTTCAATATAAAGTGTAGGATTTCATCTTATCCTTACAAAACTTTTCATTTATACTAGCAGCAAAATCAGAACAGATTGTGATAGAACACGTGGTTTGAAGATTTTCTAAGAAGTAGTTTAAACTGTTTACAAGGTTTTTCTGTTTGGAAACTCACAGACGTCGTGATTCTCCTCTGTGCAAACTTCCCAAAAATGGATCCAGTCTTCGTCCAGTGTCCAAACATCTCTTATTGTTATTATTAGTGATTGTAAATTGTTTGGTGTGAATGATTTTTACTCTCACTCAATGCCAGGAGGGAGTCCTGAGGACTGTAACATTAACATTTATTGTGAAGGACAGACAAAGTCACTTCCGTTAGTTTCCTCAGCTGAGTTGGAAACGTAAATGTTGGCGGAAGTCAGTCAGATGATCCACACCGCCGCCTAGAGGCCATGACTGAAAATTACATTACGCTTTATGATGTCAAAACCAGGATCACGACTAAATGTTTTGCACCAATACAGACTTTTTTAATATTAATACAAGAAATGACCCTGATAACCGCTGGAAAAGAACAGACAACATTTATATTTTATTTTTTAAATATAGAGTTTACATGAGTGTAAAGAAAAACCAGCAAAATCAAATCTTTCAGTTTGTAATTTTTGTTGTTGCTCAGATACTGTGAAGGAAGAAATGTGAACACTTGGAACCTTGAGGGCAGCGACACACCTGGCCAGGTGGAGTCTTCTGTCTCCTCCACCAGCTGCGGCCCCAGCAGAACGTCTCCAGGTTACACTGAGAGAGAAGAAGAAAAGAGGCACAGGTAAAGTCTGACAGGTTTGGGTTTAGTCTAGTTTTACACTCTGGGGTCCCACACCTTTCACTTTGGGAAATCTCTGGGTTTCCTGAACTTTTAGCTAAATTTCAAAAGAAGAAAAGTGCAAATTCTGTTACTCATAATCATAAAGTAAAAAATTTGCTAAAAAATAAAAAAAATTACATCATTACAAAATATCAAACATGGGTGGCAGAAACACACATTAACAAATTTCAGTTTTCCACAACCTAAAACGTTTGAAACAAATACTTACAGTAAGTAATATAACATAAAACAATACAGTTCAAAGCATTTCTACTATCAGTATCTATGATTTATTAAATTTTCACTGCAAAACCACAAAATCTACCAAGTATTTTTGGTCTAGTTTCTAGTGCAAATATCTTAATACGCTTGAAATGAGACAAAACTAACTCATAAATAGCTTTTCATCACAATATGGGAGTTTGTTTCAAGTAAATAATTCCTTAATATTGATTTAAAAAAGTTCTAGTTCCACTGGCAAATTTTTTCAATTATAACAAGACATTTTCCTATGTTATAAGCGAAATAGTCTGCCAAAGGATTGAGTACTTTTTCATTGATATTAGGGAATTATATTACTGAAAAGCTACTTGTAAGTTAGTTTTGTCTTATTTCAAGTGTATTAAGATATTTGCACCAAAAAAAACAAAAAACTTTTTGTGTTTTTGTTCAGTTGACCTTTAAATGACACAACAGGCTCAACAGGAAATGTTTCTGTCATTCTTTGTTTTTTCTTTCCTGTGTAAGAGTTGTCATGGCAACAGTCGTCCTTTACCTTTTCCATTCAATATATTTGCTCCTTTCTAGTCTTAGATTTGATCT
>CAEGAE010038409.1:0-26359 GCA_903067095.1 Girardinus metallicus
TTCACATGTATTTCTACCCTTTTTATTATTTTATGTACATTGATTATTTTGTGTTTTTGTGAGAAGGTTTTGTCTGAAATGAATAATGCTCAGTTCTTAGCATTCAACCCATCACTCCTTTAGCAACTTGTATCCAGATGTTAGCTAGCTTGATTAGCTATCTAGTTTCAAGAAACATGCTCTTTCGCACCTCCCCAGGCCCACACACGGGCATGGGGAGCCCCCCCAAACACATAGCCCATCCGCTATGTGTTGACACATAGCGGATGTTGACATTGTCCATTATTGACATTTCTGTTGTTGTCATTTTGTTTTAAAAATGTTCTATTAATTGTCACCAATGTTCTACAAATTGTTCTAAAAACGTTTAAAAAAGTGAAAAATGAAAATATTTCAAACATGAAATAATTCATAAAACACAGTAGAAATTATTATACAAAACATTATTTTGAATCAAAATGTCAAAAGTGGCAAAAAATACATTGATTATAACCTGGGTAAAAAGAGACCCAGACACGGAAGACCGTAGTCAGTCAGTCACGCATCAGAGGCTTATGGAGGTAAAATAGCTCTTTGTACTTCACATGTATTTCTACCCTTTTTATTATTTTATGTACATTGATTATTTTGTGTTTTTGTGAGAAGGTTTTGTCTGAAATGAATAATGCTCAGTTCTTAGCATTCAACCCATCACTCCTTTAGCAACTTGTATCCAGATGAACAGAAACTAGTTTGACTGTACCGGTTAGCTAACAGTCAGAGCACAAGTCAAACATACTGGATTCTCTTTTTCTACTCAATGTAAGTCCAAAGTCTTAAATGTTTATGCTAACCTTTGCAATATGGCTATATACAAGAAAAAAAAAAAATACTGAATAGTTACTCATTTACCAAAAGCCAATTTCAAACTCCAACCATGTAAAATATCTAAGCACAGGAATCATTTTATATCAATATTACCACCAGGCTAGATTTCATCAGAACGTTATTTTAACTGAACACTATTCACTTGGAACATCGCTGGTCTACAATGATGGTCCCCAATCAAACTGAGCCAACTGTTCAGTCAGGTGTGAAAACACACATAAGTTAAAAGCATATGATTGCCAGAATCAGCTGCTAAAAAAATTTAACCCTTTCATGCATAGTGGTCACTACAGTGGACAGCTATCTAAAAAACATTTTCTTGTGCTTCTTGTGGATTTTTATGTTATAAATGCAGACAGACCACTGAAGTGGACACTAGGGGCAAACTTCTACCACTGTTGCCGCTATTGCCACAATTAGAAGTAGTTTGAAGACAACAAGAGGGATGTTATGGAATGATCTAGTTATTCTTCAGTCCAATAGAGATTTGGGGCAAGGATTGAAAAGGGCTGTTTGCCATGGTATTAGGTGCCAAAAATGCATTAGGTGCCCAGATGTGCACCTACTGCACTGACTTGAAGGTGTGGATAATTATTCAAGAATTCAAGGAATTTTTATTATCTTACCAGCTTGCATTTGCTTGTTTAAGATACAAAATTTGGACTCAAGTCCCAGATCAAGAAGCTTAATAAATAAATAATAGAGTACATTGAATTGTATTATGTGTGTCTGTAAATAAAAAAAAAAAAAAAAAAATCAAAAAGTAGATGAAGCTAAATTGAGAACAGCAGTTTGACGGCTGAAGAGAAGAAACTGTTCCTCAGCCTGGTGGTCTTGCTCTGGATGCTCCTCAGCCTGAGGGGAGCAGCTGGAACAGTCTGTGTGCATGATGGGTGGAGTCCTTCATGATGAGGAGCGCCCTGCATCGTGCTGTGTAGAGGTCTATGGTAGAGGGAAGGCTGCTCCCTACTGTGTAGCATTAACCACCTTTCTCAGAGCCGTCCTCTCAGCAGCAGTGCAGCTGCCATGCCACACGGTGATGCAGGTGCAGAGAACGCTCTCCACCACACAGCAATAGAAGCTCCTCAGGACCTAGTTCTCAAGTCCAGCTCTCCGCAGCTTCCTGAGGAAGTAGAGACACTGGTGGGCCTTCCTGACCAGATGGGAAGTGTTGGTACATGTTGTGTAGGTGAGGTCACTGGATATATGCACTCCCAGGTACATGTAGCTGTAGACCACCTCCACAGCAGTAGTTGGACTCATCACTGTTCCTGACGTGTCCCACTACCGCAAGCATCACTATATGACAGCTGGGGTGTCTTGCTGAGCAGTCAGCAGAGTGAACAGGAGGGGGCTCAGCATGCAGACCTGTGGTGAGCCATTGCTGCGGGAATTGGTCACTATTTTATCAAAAAGTCAAATTTTGTTGATCATGATTGATTTTCAATAGAAATAAAAAGGGTAAAACATCCAAGTGGATGAGTACTTTTTAACTGACCAACACATCTTTGCGCATGTAGTTGCTGAGTTTTCTAAAGAGAATGATCATGCAAGGTTTGTGCTAGTATATTAACTCTGTTTCTATCAAGGTTACTCTGGTTACGATCATAGAGCTGATGATTACAACATCAAGCTGTTACATGAACACGCTGGAACCAGATGGGGGGAAGGAGGGAGCATGATTTTCTCTATCAGGGCTGGTTCAACAGTTAAACATGTTGTGTAGGGTTACACAAGGAATACGACCTGTTATCTAAGCTAACCCAAAGCTTCAACCAGAACCCTCTGAGGAAACTCTCTCCTGCTATGAGGGCAGACCCTGGGACCCTGATCTGCAGAGCAGATGAGGACAGAATCGAGGTAGAGGTCAAGCTCGGTAGGAGAGAGGCCAAAAGAGCAGCTTACAGCTCGTCAGTGTATGTTTGGAGTGGACATGGAGGCACAAGGCCATGGTGAGGGCTTGTTTTCAGTCTGTCTGTCCAAACAACAGACAGCTGTTAGTATCTTGATACTACACAGTCAAGCTTCCTGTCTGCTGCTAGGAAAGAGAAAAACAGGGCTCAGCTTTGGACTTAGCAGAAATAAACAAAGGGAAGCAAAATGAAACTCAAATGAATTCTGAATTCAATTCAAGAGAACACAAAGTTATAAATCAAAGGCTCTTAGCTGAATTCTTTTAACCTTTCCAATAGGTTATTGAATTTTGGTCGTTGGGGGATTGTAATATATTGTAACCAACAGGCGTGTAAACAGTCACATTAGACTGCATGAGGATAAAGGTCAGAGAGCATCTGGAGGATGAATGCAAAATGTCAAGGCAGAGTTTTACACAAAGAATATAGGAATATAAGGAATATGAGTCCTTTTGAGGTAAGAGAAGATTGGGAGATAAGTCAAAATATATTCAATAAAACAATTACAGAAGGATGACTGTTTGAGCTGACTGTGATGTTTAGCAAATTAGTATAATTTTAGAGGTGACAGTATATATTTTAAAGGGAGTTAACAGGAAGCTTTGTGTAAAATCTACTACTTATATAATAATTTACCAGTATTCCAGAAACTAGAACCAATGTAAACACTGGCTTTTTTCCTTCTCCAGAAGCTGAAGCAGAGTACACCCTCTATTTTCAATTTTAAAATAAACCTAGAGTCAATCAGGGGATTTTATTTTAGAAGTATGACATGTTCTTTTAATGAGAACCTGATTTACTTTGGTGACTGAGAGAAACATTTCTTATTAAATTATACACCTTTAAATCATTCTTTGCACTATTTTCCAAACTTGTCATTTATAATTTTCACTTCTACAGTTTAGCGGTGAATTGCAGCTCAAAACAAGTGCATTAAAACCGTAGAGTATTGGCATCACAGCACAGGGCAGAGTACCAGGTAAAACTATTCATTTGATTTGGCAGCAGCTTTCACTGATTCTTTATTCATTTAAAAGTGTGTTCACACCAGGAAAGTTCTTTGGTCAACTTCATTTGGTCTGGACCTAAAGCAGACTTTATTTTTTATTTGGTGCAGTTTGCTTTCACATTATGCTTTATTGTTAGCAGATTTTAATTTGTAAACAAAGTCATATGGTGATGATAATTATTCCAACTGGACAGAAATGACGGGGACAGGACAAAGCACAGACCTGGTAAAAAAAGTCCTGCTTGCTGAAACCCTGTTGCACACATTTTTTGTTGTCTTTTCTACTAGGATTACCACTTTGAATGTCAAGAGCAGCTCATTTAACACAGGTTCCACAATGTGATATTTATAACTTTGGATAGGTGTTGGTAATGTGCTGAATGAGTGGAGATGCTCTATGTGTTCTAACATGCTGGTAGGAGCAGAGCTAAGCAGAAAACAAAGGATCAGGTAGGATTTCAACCCAATCAGCTACATGCAGTAGCAGTGTTAGCAACACTAAAGGACTCATTTTTATCATAATGCCCAGCAACAGTGGCTCATGAAGTTCAAATAGGTGTATATTTCCTATAGTTGCTCGGGATCGAGCCCGGCCTGTATTCATAACAGAAGCAAACCACACCAGAGTGTTGGCATTTCTTTCTTCATCTCCTGACAGTTCTGTCTTCATTTCCGACAGTTCTGTGAGTTCTCCTCTAGGTGACATCAGGGAACATGGTTGGTGGGGTTGATCTCTGCAGGTGGGTTTTTGCTAACTCTCTGCCTCGATGCCAGAGTGTTAGCTAATGTGGTAACTTCTAACCCCCTGAGCTCCTAGGGTCTTTCTGCTTGAATTATCTTGGAGGACAACCTCCTCTGTGTTTCCCACCACAAGGCTTCCCAGATGAAATCCTGGATCTCTCTCCAGATTGTTCATCAGCTCAGTCAGTAATCTGCAAACCTTCAGCTACTTCTCAGATCTCTCCAATTCTGGCTGGTAGCTTCAAGCTCTTCTCATCCAGCTCCGTCGGTGTGATGTTCCAACCTGTTCCGCCCTCCACCGTGTTCCCAGCCATCAAAACAAACAAACCTTCTCCGTACCATTCATCAGTCTGGTCTTGGTTTCCTGCCATTCATCCTCATTGGAGATTTCACAATTGTAAATAAATATTTAATACTTTCCTGGTCGCCTGTGAGTGTATCTGCACATGGTTCAAAAAATCATGACAAAGATTTCTTCTAGAAGCAGACCAAGACCACCTGAAAAAGTGGGTTTGGGTTTGGTTATTTGGTCACACCAGGGTTCATTTGAGTTCATTCACCCCTGCACAAATGATCTGGATGAATGGGGGAAGCCAAGTCTGGTCCATTTAAAGTGAAGATTGAGCTAAGACTGGATGTCTTTAGCATTTCTTGCTCTTGTATATGAAACACTCTTATTTCTGTTGGACTATGGTCTGGATACTCGACTAGCAGCTCAATGTTAATTTTGTTGGTCTGTAACCAAGACACTGCTCAGTTACTGCTGTGGTAGAGGTTGAGTTAATTAAATGGCTATTAGAATAGCATTTCATGCTGTATTTAATGTAATCAAACTGACTGATCCCTGAGTAGTATAAACAGGACATGATGTTTTTCACAATGGAATGAGAAACATCGCTATAGACTCTGAGCCACCATGCAGCACACCATGTTGTGGCTTGAACACAGAGTATGAAGGCTGACAAACTGCGCCCTAATGGCTTGATTTCAGTATTTTTTAATTCTAACAGTACATGCAGGTAACTGTAGACCTTTGTTCAGATTCTTCCATGTACTTCATGTTTTGGCTGTCATTTTAAAATGACAGATGTCATGGTTTTTTAAAATGTTTACCCTCATGTAGGAAAAACTCATAAAACAAGGCAGATTTGTGTGATTTTTTTTAAGTAAAAATCAAATTATTTTGAAATAATGGCCAGGTGATGATGAATAAGAGAGGGTGGTATGAAATCTTGCATGGCTTTAAGGCAAATATAAATACTGGATATAAATATTGGAATGGGTTATATCTGATAGTTTGTAAAATGATCAAGGCTCACAGGGGAGTGAGAAGGTCTGGGTCATCACAGTGGTCTAGTACATGTATATTTCCCCCGAGCATGGACAGGTAGGTGGGTTGCTCAAATTACCTGGTGGAAGAAGATGCTCATCGGCGGTCATGGAGTCAGGACAGTTAACCTGGTAAGAATATTGTGGAGGGAGCTGTTTGTCTCAGAAGGAGATCCATCCATATTCCAGATGGATAATCTGGAATCTCCCAGATTATCCATCTGGGAGATTCCAGATGGATAATCTGGAATCTCCCAGATTATCCATCCATCCATCCATTTTCTTACACCCTTGTCCCTAGTGATGTCAGGAGGGTGCTGGTACCTATCTCCAGCGAGACATTTTGGGTGAGAGGCAGGGTACACCCTGAACAGGTTGACAGTCCTCCCAGATTATCCTCAGAAGAAAGAGAGAAAAATCAACATATGTCATAAAAATAAATCATGCAGAATATTTCACAGAGAGATTGGAACTACCACATAAAGTCAACAATGAAGAATCCTCTTTAATCCAAAGTGAGTCAGATTAGGCATGAGCAGCAGGAGCAGCTGTGCCTCCCCTGGAGGTGGTCTGCAGCTCAGTGGAAAACCCCAAAAACAACCCAGATCAACTTCAGATTCTTAAACTGAGCAGAATATTGTTTTCTGCACTGCTTTAAGTTTTTAGCGCTCCAATATTATTATGTAATGAAAATTCAATCAGGAGAGACTCAGACAGAGAAAGACAGCGGTTAAAAGGGTTTAATGACATGCGTGAATTAAAGTTCTTTGGTGCTCGGGCCCCCACTGAGGACATCGAGCTGATTAGGAATGTCACCCTCCAAAAGTGAGAGCGGAGGCCGGGGCCAAGACTGGGAATTAGAGATGGGGAAAGTGAGAAAAGGCGGGAGAAGCTACGCTAACTCGGGGCTTACGAGCTGGGACTTAGGGAGTTTGTAGAAGGTGACATTAACTGTGATAGGGGGAAGTGATGTGAAGCTGGTAAATGAAGGCCAGCTGAGGATGCCAAGAGGTGAAGAATGGTGGGATGCTGGTGGATGAAGGCCAGCCGAGGTGATGTGGTGGTACTCTGAAATGATGCTTAGCTGGTGGATGGAGGCCAGCTGTGCGTTACTGTGATGGCGAGGAAAAGTGCGAAGCTGGGGGATGGAGGCTAGCTACAGGGTTACCGTGATAGCGTGAAATGATGGGGTGCTGGTGGAAGGAAGCGGGCAAAGGTGACACAGTGTTAACGAGTTATGATTCTTAGCTAGTGGATGGAGCCCAGCTGTGCGTTACTGAGATGGCGTAAATGATGCGAGCTGGGAGATGGAGCTAAGCTAAGGGGTTTACTGAGATGGCATGAAATGGCGAGATGCTGATGGATGGAGGCCAGCTAGGGATATGCCACGATGGCGGGACGAAAACAAAGCTGGTGAATGGAGGCCAGCAATTAGTGACGCAGCGATGATGGAAAAGATGCAAAGCGGGTAGGTTAAGGCCAGCTGATGGGGATGCAACGATGACGCAAAATGATGCAAAGCTAGAGGATGGAGGCCAGCTGTGATCAGGCGAAGTGGTGCGAAGCTGGAGGCCAGCTGTGACGATGCGAAATTATGCAAAGCTGGAAGATGCTGGCCCGCTATAAGTGACGCTACGACGATGCGAATGACATGTGGCTGGTAACTGAAGGTCAGCTATGGGGATGCTGCAATGACATGGAACAATGTGATGCTAGTAGATAACGGACAGCTACGAGGGACGCTGCGATGACGTGAATGATGTGATACTGGAAGAGAAAGGCTAGCTTTTGGGGCTGCTTAGATATTCCGGTGGATGAGAGCTGGTTGATTAAGGAGGGAACTAATGGGGTAGACTGTTAGAGGATGCGGAGTGTGAGATGAGGTCGAACTAAGGGAAGAACCAGGAGATAGGGAAAGGAGGAGCAAACAAAAGGAGACGCGGTTTCTAGATGAAGATGAATGCTTAAAATGAAGTAGAACAACCACCACCAGTCAGTTGCGCAGTGCTCATCTGCTACTGAGGGAAGCTGTGAACACAGAGAAAAGATACGTACAATTATATGAAGATGATGCTGAAGATGAATGACGAAGCTGTTGGCGTGATGCTGAGGGAATACCCTGAAGACTGGTTGAACATAATCTAAAGGCTGGATGATGTCATATATAGAGTCTAGCCTCGAGGTTGCAAGAATGTGGGGGCTTCGAACGAGAGATGAGCATAAAGAAATAAAAGCTAAGACTCAAAAGTGAGAATGAAAATAAAAACTGAGAAAATATAGGGAATAAAATTACAGTGTGGGACATGAGATTGAGATTTGAAGTGAATGATTTTGTCTAATAGCTGAACTGGACTGAACGAAGGCTGAGAGAGGCAGCTTATCAGCAAGGGTGTTAAAATGACCAGGGCTAAAATGAGCAGAGATGATAAAATTGATTAATGCTGATTGATGACATGAGACAGATTGGCGGAGGTTTGGCTTTATGGTTCAAACATGACAGCTTATAGCCGAGAGCGACGATGTGGGATCGCTTGAAAAAAATGACCCCTCAAGGGACAGGTTACGGCAGTGGAACAGATTTTGTAAAATGATGGGGACTCGAGCTGCTGAAAAGAAGGTTGAAGCTGAACCAGCTACGTTGGAGATTCCCCACAAAAAGGACCATGCCTGATGGCTGAATTAGAATGGGAAAATTAGAGAGGAGATGCCATCCTAAACTCCCAGTAAATAGGTGGTACTGGCTCCAACCCCATGTAGGGTTGAGCATATGGGGTAGTAACTTGATGTGTTAGTTTATTTTAATTTTGGGATTTTTTAAATGTATTTATATATTTTTTTAAGTATGTAAAGCTTTTGAACTTGTTGAAACGTGCCATGCAAACAAACTTCAATTGGACCCAGACAATGATGTTGGAGGTTCAGTTCCTCCAGATGGGGCCATGTCCTTATCAGCGGGAGCTTGGTCGGTGATTGGCCGTGACGTGGCTTGGTCTGGCGTTGATAGGTCAACGGCGATGAACAGTCGCACCTATTGGATGATGCAGATGAGGCTAGAGAGTCTTCCAGTTTGAATTTATGCCAAGGCTTCATTATGCTGATCAATAAATGGAATAAATGTTATCCTAATTTCCAGAGAGAAAACCAAAATAAGCTGCAGTTACATCAACCGCCTTCATCCTAAATTAAAGGCAACTGGTTAGTTCAGCAGAATTATCTGACTGGACAATACACTGCTTTTATTTTAAACATTATCCTTTAATTCAATATATCAGTAACAGAGTATCAGCAGTCTGCATATCATTAGCTGTATTATACATGTGTGCAAATCTCTGTCGATATTCTGCTGATCAGAAAGCTTAACACATCATGGCAACTTTACCTTCTAGGATATTATTTGCTTTAAAGAATTATAATTTCTACCAAACTAACTGATTTGTCTGGTCGTATATGGATTAACATTTATATTGGAGGGGTTTACAGCTGTATATGATATTATTCTTTATTTTGTAGAGAAGAGTTCCCTTATTAATTGTAGGTTAAAATAGCAATTGGCCAACCTTGATAAGCCAACTGTAATGGCTATCTGTAACGATCTGAGCATGTTTCCTGCTTTCTCATCAAGGTGCTCAGGTAAGGTGAAAACAAACCCCTAACATCACCTTGCTGGACAGTTGATAAGATGTTTCTCCTAATATCCTGTGTTTATTTTTTTAACTATCCATGGTGCTGTGTGTTATAGACAAGCATATTTACTTTGGTGTAATTTGTTCAAATGTCAAAACCCAAGAAGTTATGTGGTTGATTTAACTGTAACTTTGAAAACCTGCATTGTTTTAAAACTAAACGGAGTTCTTCAGAGAAACCTTTACTTGTTCAGTCCTTCATTTTATTAACACAATGTTCTGCCCAAACTCCTGCTTTCATAGAAGACTCACACCCAGTAGGGATCAATTCCTTAAATGCTGCAATAGGCTGCTACTTACCATCCAAACACTGATTTAAACAAACAAAATGATTGATTAGGTCTGAGCAGCGAAAGTGCTGAGAAGGCTGTGTAATCACAGTGTTTATTAATATTTTTCTTCACCCCAAATAAACTGGCTTTTTTGAGGTGTAAACATATATTAAAACTCACAAAACTTGGCGGACCCATAAGGCCTCTGTGAAAATTGAAGGCTATTTGGAAGATTTGATAAATGCGTTTTAGTGGAGGGGTGTGGAATTAGCATGAGAACATTGACGATGGTAAAGGGGTGGCGGTGCCAGAGTGGCACAATACAAGGTTGTTGGAAGATTTTATTTGTTTTGTATCATGATATCTTTGCATGTGCATCCAAACATTGCATAAGTACTGGTATTGGTGTCAGTAGGTATTTAGTAAAAAGCACAACATCGTCTGCAAAAGGGCAGTTTTGTGGATTGTTCTTGCTCCATCTGTTATTCCTTGAGTCAGTAAATTTTGTGGTATAGTCTTTACTAATGGCTCAAAGCATAGAGCGAATAGAACAGGTGACAATGAATCTCCGTCTCACTCCTCTTCCCACTTAAAAAAAATATCTTAACTTTTACTTTTGACTGAGGATTTTAATGTAAAAAGATAAACCATGTAACAAATTTCCCAGCAGAGCTCGTTTCAATAGGAGTATGTTCTAAGAACATCCAATCTTCTCTGGTGAATGTTTTTTTTTTTTCTGCATCTAGACTAAGCAGGGAAGATGCTTCTTTACCTCTTGCCATTATTAAATGCAGATTTAAAGTTTTCTTGACATTGTTTATACATTGACAAGCTAAAATAAATCCTATCTGATCTGGCTTACATAACATTTTTATATACTTCTGTATTCCAGAAGTTAATATTTTGTAATCAGCACCGATGAGCATAATAGCTTCTGACCAGGTATCAGGCGCATTTCTTGAATCTAATACTTAATTTTAAAGTTTACATAATACAGGAGGAAGGTCATTTATAAATGTTTTATGGTATTCTCTGCTAAATTAAACAGCTTTGCTAAAGGGTGTAAGCACCAGCTGCTAAAAAGTCATTTAGAAATTATCCTTTGGTGTGAAATACCTTTTAATATATGCAAGAACATTTCCTTTTTGTTGATTACTTTTGTCTTGGCGAAAAAAGTTAAATTGAATTATGACTTACTGTAAAAGAGGCTCAGTATTTTGAATGCTTTGCAGCCTTTGTGGTAGGGCTAGTAGTTGGTACATTTCAAATGATACAAGCCTTAAGGTATCTTGATGGTTACCCTAATGCTCAAATAACTGTATAACTTTTGGATCATTATATAATGTAAATGGATTAGCGAGTGGGCAATTTTCTACTCTGTCCTATCCACAACCCCACTCATGTCCTCAGCGCATGCACAGATCCTTTTACCAGTGACCCTGCTGTGACTCTGTCTGCTGATAAAATGCAAAAGCTAAAAGCTGCCTGTATGAACAGCTATGATAATAACATATTTTACAACAACCTGGGAAGTCAAATCATCAACAAATGAGACACAGCACACTGTGTTTCATGTTAAACAGTCACTTAACGGGCTGACACTCATAGTAGCCTCCAGCTTGTCTCCATGGCAACCCTGCAAGGGTTGTTGGCACAGTGATTGTTGGAGCCAGTGAAATGCCGGCCAGGTGTGAAATTACCTCAGCGCCTGGTGCCACATGGAGCGTGAAAAGTGTTTAGCAAAGGCAACGTGGCTAAAGGAGAGACATCACCGCCTCTTCATCAACCTCCGCTACCACTCCTTCACCACACACCCACTCAAACAAGTACATTTCCACCAGAGTAGGATTTTTAGTGGACATTTCAAAGACAAGTTGAAAGTAGACTTAGATGTAGGCGTGGCTGTTCTGAGTAGTGGGAAGACTTTTCAACAGAAATGATTGAACTGATTGAACTGTCTTCATTCTCTGTTAGCTTATTGCAGCACTGGGTTCTGTTGTTTCATTCATTCACCATTAAGACAAAACATGACACATCTGATATATCCTAGTGTTTACTGTAGGCACAATATTCCCATGTTCACACCTCAGTGTCACCAGTAACTGCTTTGTTTACAGTGCAAATAGTATAAACATATTGCATTAAAAAGAAACCAGAAAGTCTCAAAAGTGGCTCTCAGATTAAAGCTGCAGCACGTAGAAAGATATGCTAAGGTTGTTGCCATGTCACACAAGAGTGATTAACAGCACTAAGATCCTCTTCCTGGCTCTGATTGGTTGTTTTTGATGGAGCAGATATTTCTGCAGATGGCAAAATCACAGTGGGAGGAGGCAGAGGAGTTCTTTTTTTCACAAGTTATGTGTCTCATACTATGCTGCCATGACATAGTGAGTTTAAACAAATATATATATAAAAAAATACTTTTTTGGAAAAAATAAAAATTACATACTGCAGCATCAAGCTGCAGTATGTAATTTTCAGCTAAGCTCATTTTCAGCTTGATCAGCCCTGACAAGTGAAACTCAAAAGTGTGACGTTTTTGCAGTCAGTGAACCCAACATACCTAGGAGCTACCAAAATGTGCTGACAAGCACTACTTCTGCGTGGTTGCTGATAACCGTGATGATAAACAAAGTACAACAAAGTTTCCTGTTTTATAAGTTTGAGCACTCATGGAACATGACCCTGTTTCACAGCAAAGTCTCCCTGGCACACACAGCTCATGGCTGGTAGGCTTGAAAATAGTGCACAATTCTGCTATCATATATTCTGATATTATCATTATATTTTTTTAAAGAAATTGGAATGAACTAAAACAATGATGTCATGTCAAAACTTTAAAACAAATGGAAATCAGAGTTTAGGCACAAAACTCTGTCCTGTGAATCACTGTCTAGGTCTGCACCCAAAACCACAATATTATGGTGGTATTAATATGTATTAATGCTAGTATTAATAAGTATTCATTTAGTTAATTTACATTGCTTATTAAAAAACTGCAGCCACACCAAAACAAGATGTGATGTGGCTGAATATGAACACAACATTCAGAATGTTGCCTTTATATTGTTGTTCAATGTTCATTGACTTGAGAGGGATGAAGACAGACAGACGTAGTAGAATTGCTGACCAAGGCCTTATTAAACGCTCATAGTCCCCTGTCCGTTCAGTCTGTGTGGAGGCACAATGTATTAGGACCTGCACAATGGGAGCCACCAGGGTTCCCCATGGACATCTGGGTGTTGGTTTTGAGCACCAACAGCCTCTGTACAACTTGTATTCAAAGGATGAAGTCAAATAAACATCAGACAAAGACAACAGCAAATTTCATCAGACGCAGGAAGTAAAGGAACAACTACTTGCTTTCTCTCAATAATAAAAAGACTAAACAAATTTATTGATTTTCTGAGAAATTACTTTTTTGGGTCCTTCCTAGTTCTTTTCTTTAAGTCCCCTGTTTAGAAGTCAGATAACAAACTATGATTCCCTCCAAAGAGACTAGTGAAAACCCAGATATCTCAGTAGCTCTTCTGAGTTAAATATAATATGAATATGGACATGGTCCTGTTGGTACCGACCAAATGTCTCATTTTCACAGATGTGAGATGTTTGGAAAAACCTCACCAAATAATGGAAAGCAGATGTTAGTGACATGCAAAGGACAAAACTGGACAAAGGAATCAACACTGTATGAAGCAAAACTTAAATTCTTTCACCAAAATACAACAGAAATAATCCATCCATCCAACTATTTATCCATCCGTCCGTCTGTCCGTCCATCCATCCATCCATCAACATAACCCCGAATTCCCATACTCTTGCAAAATACAAATCAATAAAAATTTGTACTACAAAATTGTACTTTGTGTCCAAATAAAATACATAAAAAAAATCAGTCAAGTTGTTTAATTTCATTAAAAGTTTATATTTACAATGAAAATCTTATCAGAGATGCTACACACACACAAAAAATGTTTTTTAGTCCTAATGCAATCCACTTCATAGCAATAGATTTTGGTTAAATCCAAGTAAATCACCCCCACAAACATCAGGCTCAGGAAGCTAAGAAAACCTGCAGCTGCAAGAATCTCCTATCAGAAACCAGACAAACAACTCCAACCCCTCCTTCTACATGCCCGGGTTCTATATAGGATGGGCAGACAGACTAATTTAATACAATTTGAAATGAGGCTGTAACATCACTGAATGTCGCTGAGACAGTGCTGAAAAAAATCCAGATGTGCTGCATGTGGTTTTAAGAAATCAAAAGCAGATTTTAGCTTTTAAAATCAGCTAGAGCAGACAGCTGGCTGGATAACAGGGTATACTGACTCATGTAAACTGAGTGACAAATCTAAGTACAATGTGCTGAAATGTCAAAGCTTTCATGAAACTGATGGAGGTCAAAGTAGTTCTTTCTCTTAGTGAGCGGTGATAAGAGCAGGAAGAAAGCAGAGAACCACCACTAGATTTATCAGCAGCAGGTCAGAACTCAATGCTCTCTTCATGACATCTAAATTACATGCCGTTCGCTTCCCAGTCAACTCCAACAACAGGATTCACAATGAGAAGCAGCAAAACAAAGAGAAACATGACGGGATTTAACACACAATCAGACAGCAGTAGGCATAAATTTGGATCTAATTCTGTTTGGATCTAATTTTCTGTAGAGGATAAAATTACCCCAACAGTTATATTTCTAACCTGGCAGAAGGGAGAAAAGTTGTTACTTATATGTATTCTATGTTTTCATTTTAAATTTTAAAACCAATCACGTACTATCTATATAATTGTCAAGTTAAAACAGCAAATCGTACACTTTTGAATGCATTCACCATCTCCACCCAACTGGCACACACCTCGCACAGAATCAAGCGCACCCATCCCGTTGTGCTCATAATGATCTTTCTTCAGAGAAACAACCTCAACTGAAAGCTTCCACAAAGACGCCACTGGTAGGAATGGACTTTATTCAGTTTATGTCATTCAAGTTGTATTCAGAAGACCAAACTAGATTTGTTTGATGCAATGTTTTTAATGTGTTTGGAAACAAATTAATTGTACTGTTTGGAATATAGTTTATTTATTTGACTGTTAACTTACAAGTACATTCTTAAATTATTACTTGAGAAACTAGTTAATCAGTTAAAGTTAAAATTAACTCATTGTGATCTGTAATTAATATTTCTCCTATCTATTTGTAGGTTTTCAACCTACTCTTTGGCTACGCTGTGACCTACTCATGTGAACCACTGCTCATGTGACCACATGTTGGCTCCTATGCTGTCGATGAGATTCATCCAAAAACAAGAAATAGAAAGTATAAATAAAAGATGTCACTGCGATGAGTTGTTCCTGTGTCTCTTTGGAGGAAGCAAGCTTTTTCAAGTTTGGGCAAAAGCTGAGGTGGCTTAAGAGAGCAAAAACCTTGACAATAATAATGCAATATATTTTTATTATTCAGTGTACTTCTTCTACATTCATCTCATATGTCTACATGTTCAGGGATTTTCTGTTTGATTCTTTTTTCCTATAGGGTCACTAATGGGGTGTAAGTCACCCCAATATTAACTATATATCCAGAATATCTTTCTTTTGGACCTTTGTTTTTTCTCTCCTCTGATACCAGCAGCTCCAAAGGGTTGCTCACACTGAGCCTGGTTCTGCTGGAGAATTTATTCCTGTTAATATTGTACGTTTTTTTTTCTTTTCAGTTCTTGCTATGTCTGCTCAGGAGGAGGGATTTCTGCAAAGTCAATGGTATCAGGCAGTTGATAGGCTTTCTTGAGAAATTTTTGTTGTTTTTCAATTTGTATCAAGCTAAGACTATAGCTGTCTTTCTCTTAGAAGGGATGAAAAATATCAAAAGTATTCTGAGGGAAATTTCCATATTCTGCCCAATGAACTATTATAACATCACTGACAATGGCAACATATTGCTCAGTGCTTCGATTTGGTGACATGTACCTTCAATGCCACCAGGGTAAACACAGCTACATGAATATGTACCTCTCAATGCCACCAGATGAGAAGTAGAGAACAAGAAAAAGTGTGTGATTGCTTGCTCAAACAAACAGGTAAATCTTATATTTTTTGACTTTGACATCAACAGTAGATTTGATTTATCATATTTGTCAGATTCCTTTTTGAAATATTGACTGCATGCTACCTTCACTGTGCAATTCAAATTGTGGACCAGTCTCCCATCTGACCCTCCCCAGACTGACACGGTGTCAGTCACAAAAGTGACTCCAGTGACTTAATCAAGTGTCTGCATAATAAATCTGCTTTGTATTTAGTCTTGCACCTTGCACCAATGAGGAACAGAAAGAAGAAAGACTGAAGAGTTGGTTTACTGAAATATTTGTAATCATAATGAATATGTGGAATAAATCCCCAGCAGTTATTTAAAGTTGATTTGTAGTCATATGTGCAACTGCACACCAAACCCAAAGACACTAAAGACACTTTATTGTGTGGACAATGTGGAAGACATTCCTGCTGTCTGAATCATCCTGTTTCTGTTTAGCTGACATTCAGTTAAAATTACAGCTCATTTAATGTCAGGATCCACGCTGCTGCTGTCAGCTCGACACACAGTACGCTGAGAGTAGATATAACGTTCATCATTCTGACAACTCATCAGAAGCATTACAGTTCTTATTATATCACATCTTTTGCTTAACTTCTTGTTCCATATCTGTTTCAATGTATGAAGTCAGTGTGTCTTCATAGCAATGTGATTGAAAAACAATCTGTAGTTATTCTTGTTGATGATTGGTATATTGTGCTTTCTTGAACCGAATTACATCTAGTAAATGAGTTGTGGAGTTCAGCTCCAGACAGGGGCGCTTTTACACCAAATTTACCAGGATGAAGCCAGTGTTGTTACAGATAGAAGACAAGAATAAAATAGAGAGAAATATTTATTATTTATTATTTATTATTACATTTATTATACTACATAGAGCCAAGAAGCTCTATGTAATGTAATTACCAGTGTTCAGTACCGGGGCTCCTTTTATTGGGTGAGTAGTTCTGGTTTCTCCATATCTTATTATTTAACCAAATGTTAGTGAGGGTACACTGCATGTACATAAAGTCTATATATGTGTAATTTTTGTGGATTAGAGAAAACATGCATTTAATGAAAATAAAAGGAAGCTGTTGCGTTATTATTTGGTCCTAGAAAATAATACATTAAAAATTATCCTAGCAGTTAAGGGTGCACATGTCACACTCACCAGAGATGTGTCCAAAGTAACATTCTAAATATCCCAATGACAAGTGTCATACGATCACATTTTGAGCTTTGTACTAAAATTTATGCATTTTTAGGACCAAATTTTTTCTCTAAAGGCTAAAACAGTAGATGCTCTAGTCCAGTCAGAGAAACCTTTTGCTTAATGTAGAGAAAATGTTCATGGGGATGATGGTGGACTTCAGGATGGATCCCAAAGCCCTGCTCTGCCTTTCTGTTCTCCACATTGCTGTGACTGTTGTGGAAAATGTGAAACTGGTCAACAGTCTTTCACTAACTGATATGATCGTGGAACATTTATTTCATGATGTCCAGCAATGAAGTACTTCCTCTGATGGCCTAGTTTAAACTGCCTCAATGAGCTCCTGATCCTCTAGCAAACAGTAATAATCCAGAGCTTCGCCTCATCTGTTAGTGGCTGGCTGGCTGAGTGCTGGGCGGGTTCATGTCACTATGGCCACACTGGCTCATCTGGGACTGCATGCATGTTCATATGGCAGCATTAAAGGGATCAGATGCCACAGATCCATTCATATATTTTAATATCCAACTATTCTGAACAGTTGTAGGAGAATTAATCATATTCATCATTTCATCTAACAGAGCAAAATGAACCTTTAACAAGTACAGGGTTAAATTCTGATAAATAAAAACAAAATAGGTCTTGCTTCCTACATATTCTTAAGGTTTGGTTATGTCTATTTGAACATTTACATTAATTTCTGTATTCTCTGTTTTTTGACAAGATCTTTCTCTATATTAGATCTGAGCCAGATGTTGTGGCTCCAGTTATTTGTAAGTTGTTCTCAGCAGACATAAACCCATAAGGGCTGATGCAACCTCAGACCAAGAAGTCTTTATTTAATTATATTTTATCACTAACATGAGACTGAGATGATCAAACAACAAGGATACTAAAGCACGTAGAAGGAAAGATAAAAAGAAGACAGAACAAAAGATAAAAAGGGCACTTAGATGTTTTCTTTTGTTTTTCAGACATATCTTGTAGAAACAAAGACTTTCTAGAACTTTCAGGCTGTGGAACAGCCTGAAAGTTGCCTGAAAGTTCACCCATTTTCTTCCAAGAAGATGGGTGAAAATAGAACAAAGACCAAGCAAATGAATAACAGTCTTGTAAAATACACGTGAACATCAGCACAATAAAAACTGAGCATATGAAGAGAACACAAAGACCAGGAAGCAGTAAAGTTTTTATAATTTTTATGAGAGAACAGAATATGTAGGTCTCTATAGCTGTGTGTTTTGAGCATGTGTTTAACCAAAGTTAAACTCCTTGCTTGTGCACACAATTCTGGCCAATAAATCTGATTCTAATCACAGGGAGTTTGAAATTTGAGTTTTTTTTTGTTTTTTGTCATTCTTCCTACTTCTTGTAGCGAGTAGAAGGTTCCCAAACGTTGAACGTTTTTTAGTAAATCACTGTTCTCAAGTATGGATACACAACAGTGGAATACTTTGCCAACAGAACTATTGCCATACAGAATTTTCTAACTTCTTGCACAAGACAGGCTTCTTTAAAATCAAACCTCTAAGCATAATGTGAACTGATGTGAGTGGAGACGCCTGATTTGAGGTTTTGAGAGTATGGATGTGATGACTTACTGTAGAGATAGTGTTTGGATACTGTTGGTATGTTTATCTGATGGTGTCTGATAATGTATTTTATTCTGTTGAATAATGTCAGTCTATTTTAATGAGTTTTCTCTCTTCCTACATATGAGCTGATGTGAGTGAGCGGTGTTCATGGTGAAGTCTTGGGATTATAAATGTTATAACTCTACAGAGTTTGTGTTTGTTCTTGGATCAGAACACAAACAACTAATATTAGCAGACAAGGCAGAAACATGGAGGGACAATAAAAGGGAAAAAGTGTCTGTGATGGTTGCAAATAGGGAAGTTCTAGTATCAGAGTAGCCGTGAATTGTGGGATACAGTCATTTACAATTCAGACCTTCTTTAAACATGACCAATTCTTTGGAGAGCTAATAAGTGTTCTGAACACTGCCAGATAAACCAAGCTTTCCCCCACACCTTCATGAAAGCTAACAACCTGATTAATTCTAGAGACTGAGACATCAGTTACTTTGAGACGTTCCGGTAACACACTCACTAATTAGCTCGGTGCATCGCTGGGCTGAGTAAACTCTCCAGTACTCCCTGCTAGTCCTCTCACAGAGCCGCCTTTTGATCAGTGCACAGATTAGTGGCAGCCTTGTTAAAAGCACCACTTTCAAGGTGATGCAACTGTTGTTCATGCTGCGTAGTAAATAAGCTCAGCAAGCCATTAACAAGTTGTTTGTTCCTTTAATTACCCACTTGACCACGACACAGAACGCCCATTATAACTGCAAACAGGAAAACACATGAAACAAGCAGAAACAAAAAAGGGAAAGACAATCGGCACAAGAGTCTCTGCTTCAGAACATCTCCGACTACGTCTGCTAGGCACCCCACCCGTCCAGGTGTGTGGATGGCTATGATAGATCAGTCACTGAAGGAATTCATTGTCAGGCTGCGGTTGGGGAACCTGTCCATGAGATAGGTGGAGAAAAACCATTTGTGATTTTCTCCTGAATTATTATCCCTAAAGCCACAGGGCTTCCTGGGATCTCATTGGATCAGGTGACACTCACAGCGGTGTAAACTGAAGGGCTTCCCTTTTATTTGCTGCTTTTCTCTTCTCTCCTGATGCTTGTTCTCTAAGTTTTATACTCAAAATTGGAGCAGATTTGAGATTTGGAGCAGTGTTGATTGAACTACTGACTCAGAGCTGGTTTAGCTGTTTCCCTGTCAGATTAAGCCACTACCTACTTCTAGCTCCTGCTGCAATTAGCTCTTTACTTTTTCTTTAATGTACAAAGTACTCATTTAGCAGTATTTTTGTGTGTCTTGTGTGTGTAAAATATTGTTGTTAGTTTATAAATTACTGGAAGGCTTAGCATCAAAATACATTAAAGATGTAATGTCGTTAACCTTCCAGACCACTCAGGTCTTCTGGTTCTGGTCAGCATTCAGCTTCTATGCTCCACTTATCTGGAACAAACCTCCAGATGAGTGGTGGCCTAATGAAAAGTCAATAATCATGTTTTGAGTGAGTATCTATCAAACTATAAACAAACAAAAATAACAGAAATAAATGTGTACCAAAACGCCTACATGATGTTCCCAGTTGTAAATAAAACTAACGGAGTGATGGAGCTCGTTCCATTCAGTGGTCGTCAGCATACTTACAAAACAAGGAATAAAGATTTTATCTATGGTAAAAATAGTTTACTAGACAAACTTTTGCTTGGAGGGGCCCACAGGTTTGGAACGAGCTCGACGAATGCTTAAAAGGGTTAAAGTTCATCTCCACTTTAAAAAACAATTAAAGATTAAATTACCTTGTTCATGTGCCTGAGATCACTTGTAGGATCTGTATCTGACTCTTCAGAGGAAACATAATCTGTGTTATGGACGATACGTGGAGTGAATAATGTGCTTTTGTCCTGTTTTTAATACTAGACCATTAAAATGTAAGGAATTGTATCCTCCCAGGCTCCTTCTATAAACTTTAAATAGATTCTTTGGAGTCCTGATTCACTCTCTATTATTTTGCAGTTATGATCTGTGTTAAGCATGATAAGACAAACAGTTGTAAGTTCATATGCCATGTTAAACAGAGGTGGTATGCAGGTTTCTTTAGGTTAGTGTTTAATTATTGTTTAATAAATAAAGTCTTGTGTTCTCATTATTTTTTGTCTGTTTCTAAAATGTTGACAGTATTGTGCAACTTTGGCATCCAAGTTACGTTCTTATAAGCAGCATGAATATTAGCTTTCAGCTTTAGTCTCAAAATGAACTGTACTGTAACTGGGTTTAGTCTGGGTTTAGTAGGGCTTTGCAGTTCCCAACATAGTGAGCATTTATTAATGAAAGAGTTGTGTTTATAAGCACAAGCAACATGATTAGTGTGTGACTGGTGTGTTGAAAACTGATTTTAGAAGGTGGTGTACAGCAAAAAATTCACAAAAATGTAGTCTGCACAATGTTGAGTTGGTGTCGAGCAATCTTAAGGTCAGTTCCTTTAAAAATATAACCAAATGTAATTTAAGAGCACTCATACTATTATGTATGAGTGCTGTCTGCCTATGTTTTACCTAGTAGCATTCAATAAAGACAGATTTCTGCTGTTTTTTTCAATTTATCTCTCACTTGGTACTAACAACTTGCATCAATTAATTTTGATAACAACTAATGACTTTTTTATGTCTCTGCAGAGGAATTGCTTCCCACTCTTCTTTCAGGTTTTGGGGATTTTTTAAGAAACACAAAATAAAAGTAAAAACAAAGACTGCACAAAATAGTATGGGTACTATATTTCTACCACACTGTATGCATATCACTTTCAACAAAGCATAATGATGCATTATCAATTTTACTAAAATAACACATTTCAAGCTTTCAAGCAATGCCAAATGGATGAATTAAATGATAAAATGTTAATTATTATTGATGCAGTATTTTGATTTGCTGATTGTGATTGGTTGCTGTCAAAGTAAATACAGTATTTACTAGAAATGCTCTGATTGTATGAAAAAGACCTTGTATGACAACACAGGTTGGACTGTTCCATTCACAGACACTTGTAAATAGTTTGCTTCCTAATGCACAAATATACATGCACAGGCAAATATTTGAAGTTCTTTGACTCAGTTGGATGTTTCTTTAGATTGGGGTGTACTATTTTCAATAAGTGCAGACTTTATGCTTATAATTTTGACTTTTCTCTAGAGTATGTTGATCTTAATTCTGCTCTATAAAAGGACCTTCCAAATAGACCATTTTGAGTGAAAGGTGCCTAGTTAGAAAAAAAGTCTGGGGTGAATGAGCTGCAGGTCGGCAAGCAGGAACTGGACGGCATGATTGGTGCACAACAACTCACAAACACTTCAATGCCAACTATAAACCTGTCTGAAACAGTCTTTGCTATCACTGCTACTGGTGTATAAAAAACCTATTTAAAGTAAATCAAGCAAAGTCTGGTGGGCCATCAGGCTTATAATATACTCAGCAAAACACTGAGTTCATTGTTATTCAATAAAATGTCAATTTCTTTTATTGGTAAACTTAAGAAAGCATTTGAAGACTTCAATGATTTTTTTTATTTTTTTGGCTCTTGCGTACAAAGCTTGCCCCATGAGCAGGGTTAATGTGGCTAAATATCACACACAACAGATTTATCTTAGAATCAACACAATGATTTAACCAGGCTGCGATTGCAGGCCTTGTCTCTATCTATTCTTCTATCTCTAGCGATGTGTCACTCTAATGAGCTCTCTGTGTAGTGAATGCCACAGGAGAAGAGGAAGACAATTAAAGATAAGATCTTGTCTCTTCTTCCATTTTATCTCCACCTTCCAGCACCAATAAATCAGGTGTGACATTGTTCCTTTCCAAGTGAAGGGTCCATACTGATTGCCCCTCATGTGTTCATTACTTAATAATGTAAGTGGAACTGCATGGTCCTTCCTGCTCCACAGTGGGGATACATATTAGGCTGGAATCCAGCAGAAAAGGAAGACAGGTTGAAGAGGAGTGCAGAAAATGCCTGGAAAAAAACAGATGCCACTGCTTTGTCGTGGCACATGGAACAAGATGTTTCACTAAAGGAAAATGCAAATTGCTATCAATGGGAACAAAATGTAATAGTATCAAACACTCTTGACTATAAGAACTTGCACAAGACATGTCCTAATAAGAAACAAAAAAAAGAAAAAGAGAACTTCAGACATTCGGATCCTTCAAAAGCTTGGCAGGCGGTACATTGTTAGATAAACCATGTGTCACTGTGTTGATTTTTGCTTCAACGCTACTTTCCCTTTTCTTCTATTTATTCCCTGTGAGCTCTTGCGGTGTGTTTTAACAAGGTTTTTGCTCTTTGAAGACTGGGACCATCATATGGCATCAGGAGCCAGCGCAGACTGTAAAATCTACCTCGGTGCCACACGAGTAACTGGCAGGCATTTACACATCTATCTTGCTACTCCTTGCTTTTACACCTACATGAGAACCAGGGGATTGCACTTTGAAAAAGATTGGGTCAAAGTGACCTCTGGTGCCAGTATCCATGTCACAAACCAAGGCCTTTATGTTGAAACTAAAATCTATTTACTGCATGCAAGTAACATGCATCAGAAGTTCAGTCTTCAATGTCCCAAATATTCACCAGCAAAGCAGCTGCAGGAGAGACATTGAAAAAGCCTTCCACTGTGCAAGCCCAATTAGCCACATGCTTTGAAAGTGGATTTAATTCACAGTCCACTCACTAAATCACTGCATGCTTTAAGTGACTTTTAATTGCCTATTTTTTACTTCATATGTTCCCCAAAAGACAGTTTTCACTACCCCCACAATGAGTCACCCATTAGAGGCATCCTATGAGGACGCGACGAATCAACAGTTTGCTACTAAACACACTGAACAGTTGACCACAGACTACAGCCAAGGCTTTTAATGGGATTTAGCCAATGATATTACAGTACATGAGAATAAAAACCTTGCAACATATGTGTTTTTTGCAGCAGCTGAAGAGAAAGATATGTCCAAGTGGTGGAAAGAGGAGTTTCAATCTAATTTTAAATCTCAATTATAGCGCCGTTTGATTTCATCAGTCATGTGCAGCCATACTGAGCTGCTGGTTTGAAAAAGATCAACACTGGACTAGAGACTGGGGGCTTAATTACTTATTTTATGCTTCACATTATGCCTGACTTATAAGACTCAGCAACTGGAATTCAATCTGAAATAGCCACATTACAGTTCCACTCTGTCAGAAACCTGAACTCTTCCTTGGGTTGCTGCTGGAGATCTCACAGATGGTTTCAGTTGATCAAGGTGGGACTTGTTACCCATGTGTGGAGGGAATGTGGACTTGCTCTTTGGCTGTGGTCAGGAGAGGAAACCGCTGAACATGTGTCTGCTGTGAATGCACTGAAGAACATGTTTAGATCCAGAATTCTATCTATCTGATCGATACCACAGAGTAACTACAATACAACAGAGTAAGTATCTGAGCAGCTTATAGCTCAATATCTGGTTTAATTATTTTGGTCAGGTGTTCTTGGCATTTTACAGCCATTTTTTAGAGTTTTATGGGTGTAAAATTCTTCCTATTCATTTTGCTCTCTTGTTTTTCTTCAAGTCTGTTTACTAAATATTGAGATGGAATATCTGGGGTGTGTGGCTGTTTGTAATTGAGGGTTCATCAAAACCTGAGGAAGCCAGATGATTTCAACAATAAAATTTTGAAACAAAACAAAACTAGTGTTACAGTGTAGTCACTGAACACCAAGGTGTTGGATGCTGCATTGGAAAGTCTACAAGGAACACCATGAAATGAAAAATGTGCTTTTTAGATCCATAAAAGTTTGGGTCTTGCTTCTGCATGCTAAGACTTGACATGAACTGTCTTCCCTTTGCACAGTCTGTTAGTCTAGCTGACTGGGAATAGATAAAGTTCATTCTGTTTTAGAAAATATTATTTCGTTTTCCAAAAGAAAGTTTTGATATTTCTCTTTGTCTAAAAATATAAAGACATCTTTCATTTGTCGATATAAACATTGATTTCAGGTTTGATTTCCTCTTTGAATAGAAAAACTGAATTTAAATTTGACTGACCTGTGCTGAGCAACTAAAAGGTCGTCTTTCAACTGGATGTTTATGGTAATTATAAGGTTCTGAGTTTCATTCCAGCAAAAACTTCCCTCTGTGAGCATCTAAACACATAGTTTCTGTCTAAAGTTGCTGGTTGTTTTTTATTCTTGTAAAATTTTAAAAACTTTAACATCCTTGGGATTTACTCTTGAATAAATATGTTTTCTACATTTCTTGTTAAGTGCATGTTGTTTTCCTATCCGTCTGTTTAGTTTTTAAGCACATCTTCATTAATTCATTAGTTAATTTGGATTCTTAATGTACTATAATGTCATGATACTATGTTTTATCTTGTGCAGCTTTGTGTGTATGGAAAGCATTTTATAAATAAATCATGCATTGTATGTTTGGAGTGGGCAGGAAAGTTAGAGCCAGGCGTTATTTTAATATCCAGCAAATGATAGGTGAGATCTATGAATAGTTATGTGGTCGTAATGAAGTAGACTGGCACAATGCTGAATAGAAAAGACATTCAAAGACTTATGATTTGGTCTGTAGCTTGGCTGTCTCTGTCTTCCTGTGTCTGGCATAATGAAAACATTGATACTTTTTTGATGTAAATGAAAGTGCTTACATCTAAACTTTTGCTCTAATAAAAGACCATTAGTTAAAACGATCCGGTTGATGAGAAGCATTACATTTGAAAAGCATTGCTCAGAGAAGTACTCTGCTGCTTTGATCTGTAAGTGCCTGGCAGCAGCCGCTGGATGCAGAGATACAAAACAGGCTGATTGATTTTACTGCTTTTGGAATTTGGCTCTTAGATCTTAAAAAATAGACACCAATCTGTAATAAAGTTTATAAAAACCCTGCAAAGTGCTGGTTACACAAACTGAGCTTTTATGTCTCATGAGAGGACTAATGAAATAATGTTGAAATATGTGTGAAGTATGTTTTCCAACCACACAAAACATTTTAGCATTCACTCTAAATGATCCAACTCTGGTAAATAAGTGCTCTTCATGTTGATTTGGAACCATACTGATAGCATCGAGGACCCCACGGATGTCAATCACTCACAGCGCAGTTGGCAGAGCAGTTGGCACCACTTGTCGAGACGATGGACTGCTTACTTTTTTCCATGCTGTCTTGCTGGGAGGCAGAATGTAATTTGGAGATAAATCAGTTAATTCTAATAACACAGTTTACATGTGAGAAACAGTAATTTTAAGTTGCCCCACACAGTGGAATTGAAGTGTTTCAGTCTGTTGTAAGTTAACTTCTTGATGCCAGACTACATCTCTACATACAGACAACTTGAATGTCACAGTATCTGGAATGAAGAAAGAATGAATAAAATGAGATGATTTATTACGTTGTAGAACTAGAGTCACTAATTACAAGTTAAAGATTTCTCTAAATGAGTGAGAGCCAATCTATGATTAAACAGTTTTCAACGTTTATCTAAAGCGTTGCTTTTATAACATTTATAATTGTGGCTCCAGTCACTAAATATACACATCCATCCTTCCATTTTCTGTTCACCCTTATCCCTTAATGGGGTCGGGAGGGTTGCTGGTGCCTATCTCCAGCTACGTTCCGGGTGAGAGGCGGGGTACACCCTGGAC
>CAEGAE010038414.1:0-23290 GCA_903067095.1 Girardinus metallicus
TCAGTTGCCGTAACTCCAGGCATCGCGCCGGTCATTTTAAAGATGCTTATTGGTCCCCCAAAACGATGAAAACCCGGACATTATCATAAATCAATAAACCCCCCCTGAACGAACTTAAAGATGGGACGTTATGCCGCTAACACTTAGCTTTCGTCAACAACTCAGAGGCGGAAGTGAGAGCTCTGTGCAACGCAAGTAATGTTCCTGCCGGAACACGGTGCGCTAAATAATAAAACATAAATGAACGAAGCTTCGCGGCAGGTACATTTTCCTCGAGGAATTTTAATAATCGAGTTACTCGAATCAATCAAGGAATCGTTTCAGCCCTATCCATTTCTGTAGGTGGGTTTTCTCCACATACTGTTTAGTGGCCTAATTAACTAGGCCATTATACATTTTTACTATTGGTACTACACAAGAGTGCTTCTAGCATCTGAAAGTTGTTGCCATTAATGTTGCCTAACCAAGATATAAAGCTAAGTTTAACCTACAAGTTAATTTCTTAAAGAAAATTATTTTAGTAGTGTTGACTGTGTACTTTCTAATGTTAAAAGTTTGAAACCACTTTTTTTTCCATGTGAGGTAACATGGATTTTGTACCGATTAAATGCACAATGGCATAAGCAAAAATGTTGAACAAACAGCACAAATCAAGATCTTTTCTGAATACTCTAGAGAATAATTAAGGGAACAGTCAATAAGCAAAATACTAAACGACAGAAGCTGTAATTCAGCAACATGATGGGCCAACTGACAGACGGCACAGTAAACTGCAACAGCATCACAAGATCTCAGAGACAATCAGTCTGCATTAATCAGAATTTTTCCACAGAGCCAGAAATTACAAGGAAGGAAAAACAAACTCCATTACAGTCTCAGTTAATCTTGGAAAACTTTTACCAAGTTATTTATTAACATTTAAAGAGCTTAGCATGGTAAAAATGACTGAGAAACTGTTACTGAAAATGTTAACATCAGGAAGCCATAAGAAAAAAACAAGTAAAAAGTTTTTTTTTGGCAGATTTTCAGTAAATCTGACTTAGTACTTTTTTATTTTAATAAAAACATCAAATGAAGCAATCACCATTTAAAAGTGATTGCTTCATTGTATTATAAGGAAATTGTAATGTATTACAAGGAAATTCACCAGGTATGAACAAGATGCAATGTGGTGCATTTTTTGGATGTTTTGTGCGGTTTTAATTTAACAAATGCATTCCGATTTCCATAAATAAATAGATACAAACACAAAAATTGTGTCTAACAGCCAAAACCAATTTGCACTAGAGCTGCACAATACATTGAACTGATGAAACCTCATGGAGATTTTACAAGCAATCTTTGGAGGATCAGGAAAGGACTTCATTGGTCAAACAGAAGCTCTTTTTGACCTACATGTTCGTTTATTTTCATTTTCCAAGACAACGGCCTGCTTCACTGAACCTACGACGGAAAACTTGCATTATTTTTGTTACCTCTTCAAACTGGTCTCCAACTGTTCACTCGCTAGTTTGTTTTCCAGGCTTAGACTGACAAGGGAGTGGATGGTTTCCTCATACGCCTGCAGAAGCGTTGTGTTTGCAGAGGAGTGAATGGCCTGGTAAAGGTCAGCCAGCTGCTCCCTGAGACTATAAGGAGTAGAACAAAAACTTACAAACAGCAATGAAAAGGAAACAGCAACCAAACACCCAAAAGAAATGCGGGGCTGAGGAACAACAAGTGATATGTAGATGAATAACCTCATTTAAATGTATAACTGTAAATATAAGCTAAAGGGTGCACTAACCCAAATTTTCACTTTTGATTGTTACTAAGCATGTCTCATTAAAAGTCAGCATTTTCAAAACGCACATCTGCTTGTCATCCACGGCATATTTTATTGCTTGTTCAAATGTTAAGTTTATCTTTCCCAAATCAATGCAGTCGCATTGCAACAACCATGCTTTAATCGAAAGCTTAATTGAAATGAAATGAATTAAAAAGATAAGCTGATTTTACTGTATTTCAGATTGTTTTCAGGAAAATTACATTTAAGGTTTTTCCCATCCTTTCTACAGAAGCTATTTGGTGAAAAACTTTTGACAGTTACAAAACAAAAATTGCAAAACTTAAGAGGACTTTAAAATGGTAAATGGCCTGTACTTGTATAGTGCTTCACAGAGTCCACAGGACCCCAAAAGTATTTCACACTACAACATTCAGTCATTCACCCAAACATTCATATGTGAAGCTGCCATGATCGATGCCATCGGCCATCTAACCACCCTATGATACAGGACGAACTCTTACCTCGGCCTTTGCATTATTTTTAAAGTAATACAGGTCTTCAACACTTTGGAATGGACTCATTTTGATGTTTTGAAATCATAATCACAGACTGGTGAGCATAGGATTATCCCAAAGATAATTAAAAGATTTGGAACTTGTACTTTTTCCATCAGTATTAAGGAATTATTGACTTAATCAAGCTGATGTCTTGCTGAAATGTTACGGTAGTTTTTTTCTTATTTCAAGTGCACCAAGATATTTTCACTAGATACTGGACCAAAGGTACTTGGTAAGATTGTGTTTTGTAGTGCACAGTAAATAACACAATGCCTTGATGATAACCCTAACCCATCATTCTGAGGGGATTTTTTTGTTTAGTAGGGACAGTGAAGATGGTCAGACTTGACAGGAAGACAGATGGGGATAAACACAAGAAACAGTTAGAAGACTAAAAATGATTTAGAATAGAAAAGAAACCAACAGTCTTTATTGTCCATAAAAGAAACAGTAGCAACAGATATAAAAGTTCACACAATTTTGTTTTTACGCATTAAGAGCAATATGTACATTTATAAACAAACAAAGCTTAAACCCAGATTCCAACCCAGACTTGAGACTGGGTTGGAAGTTCACCTTCAAGCCTAAACATATAGACAAAATTAAATTAGAATGGTTTAGAACAGAACATAATAAAGAATAGTCATGTCAAAGATCAAATCTAAATCCCACTGTAAATTTGATTTCAACAGATGCTCTACAATGAATTTGAGCCAGTCAAGGAATTTTTGTCCCATAAGTTCATGCCACACTTTTTAGATTTGCATTTGTAAAATGTTAAAGCCAGGTCTTTTTTCTAATGTACTACTCTGTTAGTAAAGTTTGTGGTTGTAGCATGATTAAAAGTGAAAAAAATTAAAAGAATATGGATGATTCTGCAAAACATTGCAGCTAAGAAGTGCTGTAGCCACTGGTATGTAAATTCTGGTCATAGTGAGGCTCCGGTCCGGTTATTGGCTTTACCTTTCAGAAAGGATAAACTCCTCATCTATCCTGTCCACAAACTCTTCCCACGGAGTCGGGGCTGAGCCAAATGACGCCAAGTTGAGAGTCTCTGAAACCTCCTGAAAACTGGAGGAAAACCGGCTGTAGTCGATGTAGCCGTCCTCACAAGCTCCGAACTTATCGAACAGAGTTTGGACCTCGGTGTTCGGGACGCTGAGCTCCCTGCAGACCACTGTGAAGTCCTCATACTCGATCCGTCCGGACTTGTTTACATCGCAAGCGGAAAACAGCCTTCGAAGACTGGGTCGGTTCATAGTTTCTGATAAAAATCGCAGTCAAATTAGAGCGTATGAAAATTTAGATAGGGTCACCCACCTCCCGTTGGGTGTACGTACTTCAGCGGCGTATGAGACAAAAAGACGCTCTGTCCTCCTATGAAGACACGGATTGGTCCAGGTGTCGGTGTGGGCGGGCCGCCTCCCAGTTCCTGCAGCAGCTGAGGGTTGTTAGGCTTATGCTTGGTGAGAGAAGCGAAGGTAACCTGCTGCAGATCCAGGAGAGATAAGCAAGTGCTTACGTCTGTTTGCTTTTGGTGTGTAGCGCATGGGGAGGCTTTTATCACAGACACTTCTTTACTTCTCTATTGGAAATAATGCGTCATCCCAACACAGAAATGAAGAAGAAAACAATTACTGAGATCTAATTTGTGCAAAAAAATATTAGTAGAAGCGTTTTAAAAATAAAATCCATCCTAAGCAATGGCAAAATGTTGAAATACAGATTAATCTAAAAAATAAAAAATAAAAGAATCATTTTTGAAAAGTTCAACTTTTAAAGTTTAACATCTAAAGAATGCAATTTATTGAAATCATTTTAACCATTAGTGGAATCTGGTTACTCTTTTTGGAATTATTAGAGTTAGAAAAGTTGTCTCCTGAGTAACAATGCAAAGTTGATGTAAAGTGGGTTTCCTGTTCATATAATTTCATATAAATTGCTTCACATTTAGTTTTAATTTAAATAACAATGATTATAATTAATTTTAAAACAACAATTGTTAAATTAGTTGCTCTCTGATTGCCAACACAAAACTGAGTTAAAGTTAAACAGTCACTCAGATATATTCTAAAACCCATATTTTCTAATATATCTCTAAAATTTAAATGACAGAAAGCATTTTCACGTAGAAAGTGTCAATGTTGCTTCCATCCCTCAAATTAGAAATAGTACAGGCTACTGATTTAAAAGCTGGGTGGTGTAAAACAGGGAGAGATTCTCTCATTCTCTTGTTGGTACTTGAGGAATGTTTTTGTCACTCTTATGAAATATGAATTCACTTTGCAAAACCCGGTTTCTATTGTAAAATATGGTTTCACTTAATTTAATATTCTGTGCACCAAAATAAGAAACTTTAAATAAATTCAAGATTATACAAAATGTACATTAGTCATGATGAATAAATTAGCTTCAAGTCTTGAAAAAATGCATGAAGTAGCAATTGTACTTACTCCTTTTTGCCTTATCATAACTCAGTAATTATGAAGCAATGGGAAAAAAATTACTTTTTTCATCTTTATTTGAAAAATTAAAATAAAGTGCTTTTTATATACAATACAAAAACAAAACAAAACAGTAGTGATATATGATACAAAAATACAATTCACAATACCTGTACATTGGCAGCTGAATTTACAAAATAACTTTACAAAACCTGTTTAGTGGCTGTACAATGCATGTTGACAGGAGCCTGAGCAACATGTGCTATCTAATCGAAGGCCTGACTACAGTGGTCCATTAGGAGAGAGCAGACGACAATACTTTTACTGTGGAATTATTAGTTTCAGCTTGTATTCAATGTACCTGCACATCTTTTTGAGTAAAATATCGCCACAATGCATTTGACTATAGCACATTTATTGTTGTTCATGGCAGTCACTTCACCAAAAGCTGCCATTTGTTTATGTTATTAACAGTCAAAGCATGAGTCTTTTACACTGCATGAGTGATTGCAGCTAGGCAGTCTCAGAAAAAAACAAAACACTTTTATAGGAAATGTAATACTTGAATTTTTTTTTTTATTAATTTAATTTTTTGAAGATGTGGTTAGGAGCTGTGATTTAGGAAAAAAATCAGTCCCTGGCTGAGACTGAAGCCACCCAATCAGTGAACAAAACTAATAAAACACCTAACGAGCTATGTTCAATGACACAGAGACAATTGTGCCACTATTACATGAATCTTTTTACAGTTTTCAATTGTTTCCACATATGGCCATTTCTCTGACACCTTGCAGTGTCTCATATAACTCTAAAGCTCTAATACCTGGTTAGTTTATCGTCTCAAGAGGCACATCACCTGATTTTTGTTTCAGAAGGCATTTTAATCCCATTTGCCGAGGCAAATTTATACTCAGAGCCACAACCTGCAACATAATAAGGCTTTTTAACATCATGTGCAAATCCCACTGTAATATGCCTGTTCTTTATGATGCTCTAAGTTCTTTACTTTGTCACAATGCTAGAGCCAAACTAAAACACAACTTATGAATGATGACATATCCATGAATTTAGCAGTTATTGTAGTTGATCATTCATTATTTCTGCATAAATACGATTACTCAGTGCATGTATTTGTCTCTGGATGGGAATGGATCTTATTGCTCTTACGATCGCTAAAAACTATTTAAGCAGGCAGGGGTTGTTTTTTTATACTTTTCATCTTTAAGACTCATTGGCTAACAATTTAACACTGAGGCTATACAGATGTGGGACGTTTAAGCCAGAATATTTCTATTTTCCCCCCTACTTCCCTGTGACAACAATCAGATATTTGAAACGCTGAAGAAGGGGTTATAAAAAATGTTTCTGTGCAACCAAAACATTTTGCCACATTGTGATGATAAATATTTATACAGTTTCATCATGCTGCAATAAATCAGCCGCCACAGATTTACATAACAGTCCTGGATCCTCATAATCTGTCCCGTTTTGCCAGCCTGTCAAGGTTTTCACTGCCTTCTGCTCTGGAGCGCTCCACAAATGGCAAGAATACGCTGCATATTTGAAGATTGTATAAAGAGTAGCTTTGCTCTTTTATTAGTGGCACTGATTCTAAAGTAATTCACAGCAACAAAACCTTGTGCTTACCCAGTCTCGAGGTGAGGTTATCCTATGTTGATCAACCTCACTTCACATTATTCGCTTTGCATAGACTGCCGATCTTTTGACTAATACCTTGATGATAAACAGAATGAGATTTCGCTCTGTGTCGCATGTAGAAACAGAAAACTTAGAAAAGTCAAAATTCATCATAAGAATATTTACATGCTTAAGAGCATATCTGTCTTCATCTATTTATATACTTAGTCTTCTTCCCTTGTAGCAGTCGAGTTTGTGGGATTTATGTGAAATTTTAATGCTTTTAATGTTTCTAAAGTGCCTTGCAAAAGTATTCATAATCTTTGAACTTTTTTATATCTTGTCACATTACAGCCATAAACTTCAATGTATTTTGTTGGACCTTTCTGTGAAAGACCAACAAAAGGTACCACTTGATGATTCCTTCTACAGGATCATCAAGTGGAAGGAAAAAGTTATCTTTTTTTGTCAAATAAAAATGTGAAGAGTGTTGTGTACTTTTCTATTAAACCTCTTTCAATCTGATACTCCTAAAATAAAGTTGAGTGCAACCAGCTATTTTCCAGAAATACCTGATTAGTAATTTGAGTACCTCTGTGTGTAATTTTATATTAGTGTAAAAACGCATATTTTATGAATGCCTCGGGGGACATTAGAGATCAAGTAGCATCATGAAGACCAAGGAAAACAGAAAACAGGTCAGGGATGAAATTCTAAAGAAGCTTAGGAAAGATTATAAAACAAAAATCACAACCTTTGGATATCTTACTGACCAAAGGTCATCTGAAAATGGAAATGGTATGTCACAACAGTAAATTCACTCAGGCATAATTGTCCACTTAAATTGAGAAGCTGGGCAAGAAGATCATTAATAAAAAAGGTAGACGAGAGGCGCATGATAATTTTGGATCAGCTGCAGAAAAGCATAACTCTGGCAGGAGACTGTGTTAAGAGGGAAGATTTTATTTGCCCACTCTACAAATCCAACCTTTATGGAAAAGTAACAAGAAGGAAGTCAATGTTGAAACCAAACTAAAATAAGTTTTGTTTGCAGTTTACCACAGCCCAAAGCTATTTGGACTCTGTGCAAAACGCTGAATGGTGGAAAAGTAACACTCATCATCTTGAAAATATCAGTGCTACTACAGTGAAAAATAAATGTGTCAGAATCATGACACAATCATAGATGCTTTTCTTCAAAAGGAATAGGGAATCTGGTCAGACTTTTGAGACAGATCGAGGTAAAGAGGACTCGTGAAAGAAAACCTATAAGGTGGAACGTCAGACTGAAGTTCACATCCTAGCAGAACAATAAACCCATAAGCCCAGAGGTAGAATGGAATGACTTTGATCAAATCCTATTCATGTATTATAAAGTCCTTGTGAAAATCTACACCTTTATCCAATTGGGATTAAATAATTGAAAAATTCTACTCAAAGATCTTAGTGTATGGATGTATGATACTTATAGAGCAATACCCCATGTCAGTTTTTTTTTATTTGTAAAAAACATAATAAAAAAATATAAATAAAACCACCTACTTCACAATGATACACTACATTGTGGTAATGTATCGAGCGAAAATCCTAATAACATACATATTTTGTGGTTGTAACACCACAAAATATAAAAAAATTCATTGGATTTGATAACTTTTAACAGGCACTTTGTCATTATAAATGTGCTTTTTATATTTTCTTTATTCTACAGCTGAAAAACCATGTCTTTCAATTGTCTGACTTGTTTGTATATGAGTTGATGTTTGCAACACGCATTAACTAGTGTGTAGCTTCAGTGAAGCGCAAAACCGACAGACGGCAGAATGACAATAAAACATTAGAAACCGTGTCAAACTCAGTGACATATTCCTAGAGAAACATTCTGCATTTCCAAGCATTACCAGTGTATTTTATGGACGGAGAAAGTTGAAATGCCCTGAAACACAATCCCTTACCAGTGCCATCTCTGTGCTTGTTATATTCGTGTGAGCCATGTTTAAGAGCATCAGAAGGCAAGCTGGAAGTGGCTCCGAATGCACCGTGTGAAGGAGAAAAATAAAATGAAATGCACATTGAACCACAGGGACAAAACAAAAGAAGACAAAGTGCAAAATATCTGTAATGAATGTTTCACTGTCAGAGTGCTGTACTCTTCCTCCTATAAATCTTAGTCTTCACCAACAAGCACACTCTTTCGAGCTCTTTGCAGACAGTCTCACACTATAGAGTCTTTAATCTCAGAGCCTAGTCTGACTCGAGGCCGCGGGCATGAGGGAGAAATCTCTACATGGCTCTCTTTTAAGTTCAGAGGCCTCTTTTCTGACTCTGAGAAGCTCTTGGTGTTGTCGGGCGAGGAGCACTCATGAGGTGGAGTGCTGCAAAGGTAGTTGTCATTAAGGGTCTGGTACCCTTTGTGATCTGATGCCGATGTTGTGACAGTGCTGCCGTTTAGCGGTAAATTCTCAGCAGGTTTGCCCACTATTCGGGGCTTCTTCTGCTGCATATTGGGGCACTCCCCTTCTTTCAGCATGGATTTCATGTGGTCACGGTTCCTGTAGATCACGAACAGAGAGAAGACCACCACGGAAAATCCCAGAAGAGCGCACACAACAATCAGCTCATTCCAGTAGGTTTTGGTGTTTATCTGCGGAGAGAGGGTTTCCCCTGGCAGAAAAATGACTTCCTCTTGGGAAAGCTGTGGCACACGAGAACGGCCTGTCAAGGTGGTGCTCTCCTGCCTGGCTTCGCCCCTCACGCAGTAGTTTGCCAGCAACTCCATGAAGCCTTCCTCCACTGACCAGCACTCGTAGGTTTCCTGCCTGCCGGCCTGAGCGACCACCACCAGTCCCCCCTCTGGGCTGGGGTAGTGGAAGTGACCTGTGCCTTCGCTGAATTGCCACTTTCTCTCAGCCAAATTGGAGCGCAGCTTGCATGGCAGTACTTTGAAAGTGTTGGCCGGGATTATGATTGCCTGGCATGAAGATGCTCCTGTGTGAAGGCAAAGCAGAAAAAGATGTAGCAAGCTGTGCTATCTCAATGATAATTGACTTGACACAATAAGTTGACAGCTTTTAGAGGAGCAGTTCACCTACGTGTTGGAGGATGATTAGCAACCCGTGGGCTTGGCTTCCTGCAAATGACTGATGTATTTGCTTCATCTACATCCTGCTGCTGAGCACTGAAACACATGCATCAAATCATTAGGGCTTGTGTTTGCATCAACTAATATTTGCATTTCATACTGGGTTTTAGCCAGAATATTGTGCAGAGCAGCTCGTACTTGCTTGCAGGAGCACTTCTGATGTCTACGCACTGCCCCTTGTTCCAGACACAGTATGGATCCCTGGAAAGGATGCACTCCCCACAGCTCTGATAATTAGTGCAGTTAGCTAGTGGAACCTCCACAAGCTCAGAGAGAGATGAAACATAAAGCCGACCCTGGAGAAGACAGGAGGCATTAGACAAATGTCTTTTTGACTATTTTTATTGACTTCCATGTCCACTCCTCGTGTAATCATTCAGTAGAGGTTTTTTTTCAACCATTTTAAAAAGTATTTATTTACCCTGGCAGAAAAATGGAAGTTTTTGTATGCTGACATTCAGGAAGTGTAACACATCCACGTCTAGTAAGTTTGCAGATCCCACTAAGAAACTATCATTTGCTTTAGAGGAAAGCTCTTTACCACTGGTGAAATTTTTGAAAAACTTTTTAAGACTGTTTAAGTTGTATAATGAGATGTTTTAGAGATAGATTCAACATGTTTCTTTCCAAGCAGCTCTCCTTACCTTCTCAGTGTCCAGCTCAATTTGGTGCACCGGTTTAGAGTCAGGGAAGATTACCATCTCTTCAATAATGTGCATCTTGTTTTTGATGTTAATGGCCTTATGGAGTCTTCCATCATCTAGAAAACACATAGGTTAACTTAAAATGAGACAAGACTCATGTTAAAGGAAACATCTTACAATTTAGAGCCAGAAAACAGACCCCCTGCATGAATCATAAATAAACAATCATTGTTTCCATTGTTTCTCAAGTCATAGAGACAATTAAAATCATCTTATTTTACAACGAGCACTTTTGAAGTCATGATACTCTAAATTGGAAACACCGCAATATAGGGGTGATAATTTTGCATATTTAATATAAAGAGTAAAAATGATGACTGAAAACAACCTGAAAAACATGAAAAGAAAATTTTAAATTGTAACACATGCCATCAGAGACAAAACATATTTTTGTCTTTAAAAGGCATGCTTGAAAGCACCGCCTTCAATATTGGTGGAAAGTGCCTTACCTGTGCCAATGAAAAGAACATTGTACACCTTTTTAGCTGTCTGGACTCCATGGACTACAATCTGCGTGTAGCGTACATTACGCTTCAGCAGGAGAGGTTGGCTGCGAATCACGCTGTCCATCAGGAAGTGGTCTTTGACAAAATTCAGCACCTTGTCTGGCATGTGCAGCGAGGAAGAGATTCCCAGTCCTTTGGCAGCATTTGTAATACACTATGGAGGCAACAAAACAAGTGATCTTATTTACATATTCTGTCACACTTGATAAAAACACAAACAGTGGTTTGGTAGAATCTTTATCAAATAGCAGTCCAGTCATTAATCATTAAGATCATAACTGATGTGCAGACCACAGCATGTCTGTCTTGCAACTGATATGACTCTGTTGTGAGTTGGTGTTAATATGTGTCCAGGTTCTCCAGCAGAGGGCAGCAAATAGGTACTCACAGCTCCAGGCCGAGGCTCCGGGACAGGATGATTGTATGTGTACCACTGTTGGGTCTCTCTGTTGACCTCACGGTAGCGCCCATTGAAAGCCTTTTCCACTTGGTCCATGGTGAACGAACAGACTGCAGAGCTTCCTGATGCACCTTTATACCTTAGTGACAGAAATGTTTCGTAAAAATCTAAAAATATTAGAAATTGCCCTTAAGATTCCTCAAAAGTGTAGGTTTCTAGCAGGAATATTCCCAGAATTAGTACAGACTGTTTTCTCTCATACCGCATCAAAATCAGAGTCCTTGTAGAGTTATCTCTAATTTGAACTCATACTATTACTATACTCCGTACTTTCTGTAGGGACCACATTCATTTCTTGCCCAACAATCGTACTCATGTTAGTATTACACCTGCCAGATTTAAATGTCTTATTATAGCTTTTAATTTGTTTTGAAATATGTTTTACATACTGCAAATATTTTGCTAAATTTTGTTGGTATGGTGTTTTAAACATTTGTCCTCACCACTGAGATGTGAAGACTCCATAAAACATAGTGTTCTTCCAGTCCCCAGGGCTCGGCGTAAGAACAAACATGTCTTGGATTATATTGAAGGGAAAACCATCATCAGGCAGTGAGCACAGAAGCTGGGCCTTTAAGAAAGTGGTCCACTTCTTCTGTAATACCCTCTCGCCTCCAATGTCGCCCTACAAGACAAATGCTGGAGGTTAAAAGTCTTTTTGACTCAAGGTCAGTAAAGGGTGTAATAGCATAAATTAAAGTTCCTGAAGACCTGTATAGAATATTCAATATTGTTATTTCATTTTCTTTTTATTTGCCCTCTTCTTTCTGAAAGCATAGACAGAGTGTGTTTGGTCCAAAGTTGGATCTGATTAACCAGGGAAGAAGGAAAAATATTAACCCCTTATGGGCTCAATCAGCTTTGCCTCTCACAGAGATTTACCCCAAGGCAGAATGCTTCTAGGTTATGAAATCATCATAACAGGCATAGATAAAACACATTTAGGCCTCTGAAGAGGGCAAGTGCTTCTAACTGAAAAAGAGAAAGAAACAATGCCCCCCAACAACCTCTTTTCCCTGACATAGCCCCTCTGATTTGCTGCCCTTGGCATAATCCTTTGTAGTGCCGTGAGTGACACAGGACCTTGTTGACATGAGAGCTAATTTAGCAATACATGCTTAAAGACAGGAGTGGAAGTTTGATGTCTGATCTGATGGATTTAAGACTCAGATGTGAGTATTCCCACATTTCCAAAACAATGAAAGGATGATGATCAGAAGATGCAAAAATAACAACAACACCTGAATAATCTAAATGACCTAAAACCTTGGGTAGGTGCCCTCCTAGGAAACTGCTGGAGCCCTGCTGGGGATGAAATGATCCATAACAAATACTGAAGCAAAGACTGTGTTTATTGCAGTAACCCAGGCAGATAATAGGGAACATGCATCCCCATATTTTATAATTTAAAGCTACTTTGATCCTAAACTGACTACTAAATAATTGAAGCAAATGCATTCCATTCATTAATCCTCTTGTAAAAGCATCCCTTGTTCGAAAGGCAGCTCATGGACAGGCCAGCCGGCAAAGGCAGCTTTCTGGGAAACTGAGCAAATCACACAAATGAGAACACACTTTGTTTTGTTTGTTCCCGGCAAAACATCGTTTATCCAGGTTGGCCCCGATGATACAGAGCTAAAGCAGCAAACACCTGAACATGCATAATGACAGAGAAAACAGCCTCTGCAGAGATTTAAACTGGCTTTAGGGAGATAACAGAAACAAAGCGTAGATTTTAGTATTTTATTTGAACCATTTGTAGCCAATTATACCAGCTTTTGTTTTTCTTCTGGCTTACATTCTATATTTAAGGATTCTTGTTCAACTTTGTGGAAATTCCCTTATGGGTAATCCGTACCAGGAAACTTTAAGATGAGTTCCTCATTTTACAATTTCTGAGAAAACTACATGAGTGAGTGATTACTTGATTCTGGTAAATGGAGCCTTTAAACTGAATGTTTGGAAAACTTAAGTAAATAGTTGAATAATGACAGATTAAATCTTCAGGGCGATGCCTGGCAGAGATTAATGTCCAGGAGTTCAACTTAGTCCAACATCAGTTCAGTCTGTAAGCTTGAATTAGTCATGTAAAATCCCCGGGAGAAATACAAACATTCATAGAAGTTTAGTATCTTTCAGTGTATCTTAACATACTTGCATAAGTACTCTTAATTTGACTTATCCGTTTTATAATCTGTAAAAAATCCTTCCTAAGAATTACTTTTATTTTTCTGTGTTCATCACACATCTGATTAATTAATTAATTAATTAGCTAATTAATTAATTAGTTAATTAATGTATTAATTTATTTATTAATGATAACAACATGAGATGGAGGACTGATTGAAAAATGAATAAAACAAATGTTCTAACTCAAATTCTACAGAGTATAACAATTGGGGAAAGTGTTTAAGTTTGCTGAAAAAGAAATTAACAATACATTTTCTAGGTTGGTTAAACACTTATGTTTTTAATCTAAACTTTTACTGCTTGTTCAGAGATTAAAGAAAGGTCTTCAAAGGCCTTCATAACTGCCAAACAGATTAGGCAGAGGGAAAGAGAAAAGAACACAAAGTCTGCCTCTTCGGGGTTCTGTCTGCCTACAGATCCCACTTAAAAAATTAAGTGTTGGTGCTGCTTCTTTGGCTTGCAGGATGTTAAGCGGTGATATGAACGGGGGGAGATACTTTTAACACTTTTAAAGAAAAGCACATTTGTCAAAATTCTGACAAATATATCAAAGCGATACACCACGAAAATATCTAGTCTAGCAAATTCATCAGGTCTGGCTCTGACTCAGCTGGAGTTTCTCACTGGTTCTTCTCTATGGGTTGTGTTTGAGTCTCTCCACACAGCTGGCAGTTTCTGAACAGAAACAGAAAGCCAGCCAATAAGATGAGGACTTTGTGAGACATGCAGCCAAGTCATGATGGTGAACAATTATGAAATATATTTTAGATATATAATGTTTCCTTGCATGTTCTTTAAACTTAAGGAGGACCTGTAAATAAACGTTCATGAAACACTATCTCCTGGCTGGAGTTGCTTCATTTTTCAAGTTCAAATAATATAATTATTCCACTGAATGAAAGGACAGTCCAAATAAGGTTTAACAAATTAGTCATTCAATTTATGGATAATGCATATAAAAATACTTTGACACATCTTAGTAGACAGAGACTTTACTTGAGAGACATTTTGGGTCAAATAAATGTTGATGCATTGGGAAAGGTGTAGGAGGGCAACAGTGTAGCATAAGAGGTTACATCTAAATCTAAAAAGTCTGTGAATAATATTTTCATGGTATTCATGGAAATATTTCTGGGTGAAAGGTCACCATACATTTGTCTGAGCTGCAATGGTAACATTAGTATTTCAGAAGCATGTAAATACTTGCCGTCTTTAACAAATATTTTGTAAGGTCAACATTCCACAATTGATAAACTCAAATACTACAACTGAAGCGGCTGTGTCTGTTTATTGAATCCAGAGCTGAAGATAAACATTTGTTCCTTAGGAATTTAAAGATGAGATTCTGAAAAAAAAAAAGAATCAAACAAAGCTAACAGATGGAAGGGACATGTTTTCCCTATATCACCACCCAGTAGAAGTGGAAGCTACACAAGATGTATTTAAGCTGAAAACAGCTTTACAAAGATGATACATGTACATTTAGAGGATGGAGACTGAGAACAAATACATGAAACAGACAAACAAGCCCTCGCCTCCATCGCGTTCGATATAATCCTAAAGTGACTGCAGGGCTAGATGCTGCTTAAGGATATAAAAGCATCCTCAGATGGAAATATCTGCCCTGTAGTATCACTCACCTTACACACGCGAGCGATGCGTGACACGACAGTGTTGTCAAAGAAATCAAACTCCTTCCCTGCTTCACTGAAGAAGAAGTAAATCTTATCGTCATCGCCCACAAGGTTGCCCTTGGGCAGGCTCTCCTGTATGTAAGCTGAGCCAACAAAGGCTGGGTCTGAAAGGAAAGTAACAATACCGTCACACTGGGATCTGGGAACATACATCCCCACTGCTGTGAAATCCACATCCAGCAGGGACAGAAGATGGTTTTCC
The DNA here is from genome assembly GCA_903067095.1 of Girardinus metallicus. Taxonomy (NCBI): domain Eukaryota; kingdom Metazoa; phylum Chordata; class Actinopteri; order Cyprinodontiformes; family Poeciliidae; genus Girardinus; species Girardinus metallicus. The sequence continues at coordinate 15,306 of CAEGAE010038414.1, forward strand.
ATTGTAGACTGATCACGCAGCATTTCCAGCACTCTGTTTTAAAGCTGAGTTTTTATCCATTGTACAATAGAAAAGTTATCACTGAAATATATGATGAAAAGCATTGATTCACAGTTACATCAATATACCTTGAAGCCAGTTGAGAGAGTTTTCGGTTTTTAGAGCAGTTCCCTGGCTCAAGCTTTTGTAGATTATGGGTTCATTTCCTTGGAAATTACTGACTGTGCCGGCATACAGCTCCCCATCTGCAATGCAGACAAGAATGATCACAATGTTTCTCCAAAAGAAAAATGTTTCTGCGTCACATAGTAATGAAATCCAGAGAATATCTTGTAGTATTTATCGCTGACATCACCGAATATGCATCTTGAAACTTTTAACAAAACTTGGTGGTTATCAGCCCCTTGCTCCCAAATTTATAAGTTTTGAAACACATTTCTCCAAACTAGCATCCCTTTAAGGATATGTTTGTGTCATTCCGTCTTCAAAAACACATCTGGAGCAACACTTTGATTCATTCATACATTTGAGAAATCCTTGAATTTCCAGTGTTCTTCAATTTGTATAAACCTACCAGCCATGATGGCAGTGGACTTGTACTCTGGGTTGAACGGGCAGCGGCTGCGTCCGTCCTCTGTAACAATCTCACCAGCATCGCTTTTGACAAACGAGAAGTCCGCAGTCCTCTGAGAGGCAAGCACACATACACACACCACATGTGATAAGGGAATTTGAAAGGCGAAGCTCTAAGTTGACAGTAACCTCTCTGTCAGATTTTGCTTTAAAAGGTGGTCAGTCTTTGGCCAAAGTTGAAGTGCAGGTCAGTAATGTTTGTTTGTTCTGGCTCGTTCTAAAAGGCACTAAAGGATCTGAAGAAAATATATAAAAACCAGATCGATTCCTATGTAATCTGATTACATGCATTATATATTTTGATCTTATCTCCACGGACATGCAAGCTAATAAAATAATGCACGTATATTGTGTCTGACTGGTCTGCACGTCTCACTCAGACAGACTGCTGAGCGAGTAGAGAGGCAGGAAGTGGGATGCATCAGATTTGAGATGATGTTCCACTAAAATCAAATAAATGAATCCCATACAAAGTCCTGTATCTGACTAATCACCTTTTATGAGGGAAAACAAACATTACAGTTATCTTTAAATCTTAAAGAAATGCAGAAGCAAGGCTACTGCACTGATGGGATATCTTTGAAAGGGTGGAAACTTACAATGTAGGCACACATTGGGCTGAAGGCGTACGTTCCGCATATGTACAGATGTGTGCTGTTCATATGCAGTAAAATCTTTATGTAGTTGAAGCAGTCCCTCTGTTTTAAAAAGACAAAGAAGGTTTTTTTTAATAAATTTTCCAGCTGCCATACAGCAAGTAAAAAGCAACAATGTATATTATATTAAATTATATTATATTATATAGTATAGAGATTAGAGAAAACTGCACAAAGTTTAAAATAAAGATCAAATGTTTTGTTTTTGCACAGTAATTTGAACTCCCCCATTTACACAGGCTCCATTTCCCTTTGCTAACATGCTCCAGTGTCAAAGGTTGAGATCTAAAGTAAAGAAGTTTAACAAAAGTGCAATAAAACAGTGTGTTTGAAAAGGAAGGGAAAAATCCATTGTTATAAGAAGGAAAGTTCAAAGATGACAGGAAATGTCTGGGTTTCTGTCCTGGCCTGGGCTTGGTTCCCAAATGTCATTCAGCAACAGTCAGAGCTGAAGTTCAGTAAATAATGTTTGAGCCATGTGAGTTCAGCTATGTGCACTTCAAACCAACAGTTGACTCGCCTGAAGATCTTTTCCTTTGAAACTGCACTCGTCTCTCTTCCTCTCTGGAGTTTTCCATGTGAGCTGCAGAAAAAAAAAATGCTGTGTTATTTAAACTATATCTTTAACACTGTGAAGCATAATATTCCGCTTGCACTCTTGTGATCACTTAATTCCTATTGACAAATTTCCACATTACATGAGGGATTGAAGGAACTACATTCATATTTATGCGCTTAACATCACAGTGCAGTTTAAAGGTTTCAGCATACAGGCTCTTACACTTCTTTGCAGCTTCGCTGCACTGATATCAGAGAGGTTGAGAGCAAACAGAATCTCCCGGGCACCAATATACAGCATGTTGTCTTCACTGCTGAGCAGGAGGGAGGTGAAGTTGAACACCCCGTTGGCTGAAAAGCTTCTGGTTGTCCTTTCCTTTGCATCTGGCCAGAAACAGAAAGGTGGTCATTGTAAGTAGTATTAATTGTATTTTCTTCAGTCAGCACTTGTAAATGCATTGAGTCATCACTATGCACATTTCAACAGGCTACATATATGATTTGACATCTGGTATAACAGTAAGAGCTACCCTTTAAAATAGCAGGAAAACATAAAACACTGACAGCTTAAACATTCAAAAATAGGTTTTGGGAACAATCATTCAAAAATAAAAACAAAATACATGCTTGGTTCAGGACAAAATTTTACTCCAGCTGTAGAAAAACATCTCCTTTTGAGAATTTTGATTCTGAAAGGAGTCTGAAATTCAATTAATTACTAAATATTTAGTTTTGAGAATAATGTCAATAATTACTTTGGTAAAAAGGGTGAATTATTTACAACTGTAAGTATACAAAATAATATTTATAGCAATGTCTTCTTATGCACTAGTAGTGGCGAATAAAGTCCTTATGTACCGATGACAAAGCATCTGCATTGTAACTTATACACTTACGCAGTGATGAATATTTGAGTTCAAACCCAGAGCAATAACACAAAAAGCAATAAAAGTTACCACTATAACATTAGCCCGCAAAGCAGTTAGTTATCAAGGAGACTGACGGTGGATAAATACAGTGGAGTAACATTGCTGACCATGGAGTAAATTAGAATGAAAAAGAATCACCCGGGGGAGAAATGATCATATGAAATAATATCAAATTAATTTGTTGCATTTGTTTAATCATAACAATAGGTTTTTGAGAAAAAAAATACCCAAATTATTAGTAACAGATTCACATCAAGTCAGGAAATAAATGTCATTATGTGTGTTTTGTATTTTTCATGCAGGACATAAAGACTCATGCATCTGTTACAGTTAAACAGTGTTATTGCCTAAGTGGTCATGATTCAATAAAGAGACAAAGGTTGAATCATCAGGTTGGTAGCGCTGTTGTATTGCAGCAAGAAGGTTTTGGGTTCGATTCCTGGTCCGGGGTCTTTCTGCATAGTGTGCATAGTGGGTTCTCTCCTGGTACTCCGGCTTCCTCCCACAGTACAAAAACATGACTGTCAGGTTAATTGGTTTCTCTAAATTGTCCTTAGGTGTGAGTGTATGTGTGCATGGTTGTTTGTTCTGTCTGTCTTTGTGTTGCCCTGCGACTAATTGGCAACCTGTCCAGGGAGACCCCACCTCTCGCCCGAAACATTAGCTGGAGATAGGCACCAGCAGCCCTACCGACCCCACTAGGGACAAGGGTATTAGAAAATGGATGGATGGATGGATGGATGGATGGTTGAATCATCAACTCCCTAAATCACTGCTGCTGATGATTTATTAGCCCACGTGTTTCTTGGATTTATGGGCCATCAGCACAGGCCCAGCTTGAACGAGTTGCCTTAATTGCATGCCAACATAAATAGAGCGTGGGAGCTGATGGAAACTTGAAGGGACTGAACCTCTGCCCCTAAAAATATGACAACTGAAGGAAAAATAACAGATCAAAGAGCTTTTTTTCTTAAACTTAAGAAGATCCTTTTGGATTGTTAGCTTCTAATGGGATTTGCCGTGAAAAGAAGAGTCTGATTCAACTTTCAGCTACTGCTTTAAGGGACTGAGCATTTAATGAGGTGAAAAGTTGGGACTTAACATCATGTTTCACTCCTAATATGAGCCTAAAACTATTTGTCTTATAAAGGGATACCGATTTCATTCAAAACATAACTTAATGGAATAACCACACGCAACAAAAGACAGTGATGCATTAAGTGCAGAATCCAAAATCAGTTATGTTTTATCTATGTCAGCATCAGAGTAGACTGAACCCAAGATGCTGCTGGCAACAATTTAAGGTACTTTTCTACGTTTAACCAACTCACTCCAGGAAGAGTCTTTAAGTTCTACTCATAAGAAGCTCAATCACCCTGCAGTATGTGTGTCCTAATTTAACCGTGCCTTGGTTCTACAGCAGGTTGAAAGACTTCCTCTCCCCCAGGAAAACAACATGTTAATAGGAGTCCATCGCCACGGCAACACTGAGCCATATTGTAGTTAAATCTGTCTGTGAATCCACAAGAGGCAATGCTTTACGTACATGGACCCACAGGGGGCTTTTCAGTAGAACTACAGGATAAATGAACGGCTGCTCTATTGTATTCTGCAACTCGTTTGTTTTCCTTTATCACAAACATGAGCATAACATTTTTTTTTTTAATTCAAAATATATTCAGAGTTGTTCTCTGCAATGAGATCAATTCTGGCAAACTGGTACACCACAGCTGTGAAAGAAAAACAACTTAGACATTTGCATATTTATATATTGTTTTTATGTAAATTAAAAAATATATAATTTTATGACTTTATTAAAGTAAATAATCTTTTGCAGTGAAGAGTTTCATAAATTTTGTATTATTTTAACAAAATGTTGTGGGAGAACTGAAAACAGAAAGCAATAATTAAATTTAACTATCTAATTTTAAGTTGTATTGTTAAATTGAGGCTGGGCCATCAATGGAGATAAGAAAAAGACACACATTTGTTAAGTTATTTTAAAACTGCTTTAAATACAACCCAAGAAAACAAAACAAAAAATCAGTTGACATGCAAGTATGCTAATGAGCTTGTAGAAGAAATGCAGATTCAAAATAGATTTTTTTAGTTACACTTATTTATTTATTCTTGTGTTTTATAATGCCACTAATGTCATAGCATGTCACTTATCAACTCCAGATCCTACCTTTTTATACAAAAAGTGGACTTAAAGAAAATGTGCTGTAATGCTAACTTAAAGATTGTTATTTTCAAAAGCTACTTTTAATCTCACAAATAGGCAAACAGTGCTGTAAAACTCTTACATTAAATTCTGTAATGTCTTTTAGTTTTGGTCTGTCACTGCAAGATTAATTTAACATTTACAAGAGACATAAGGCAATGGTGGCTTTTATAAATCTAATGGCAAAAAGTGGTTCTGATCCATCTGAATCAAAAATAGTTTATCTTGCAGATTTTGTCACTGTGTCTCAAACTCAAGATGGAAAAAAACCTTCATGAAAACTTAAATTTGTTAACAGGAGCAGCAGTGAAGAACAGAAACATGGTTTTTGAAGTAACTCATCAGTCAACCCATGAGCAAACAGGTGTCCCTTCCAAGGGGCAAAGTTAACAAGTGGATTGAACTTCTTAAAGAAAGGAATCTAAGACTAAATGTTTGACCGTCTGAGCTCCTTTTCATGGTGGCATTTCTATACAACACAATCTGAGGTGCTCAGCAGACGAAGAGAAACATTAGAGTCAAATGGAGGCACTTAGGAATGTAAGGACAGCTTGTATCTGTGATAGAGAACCAAACAAAGCAGATGCATACATCAGGCCATTACACCAGTATTACTGCAGTCTAAATTACCAACCTTGTTTGTTCTTTCAAGAACCAAACTGTCTTACAAGGAATTTAGTTTTCAGTACAGAGATTTGTTTTTATGTGAAACAAAAAAAAAACAAAAACATTTTATACTAAATCATGGTCAAAATTTATGTTAAGTAAGTAAGGCAATAAAAACTATGTCAAAATTGTACAATCTTTTTAGCACAAATGTATTCCCGTAGCGTGCAAACTCCTCAACAAAATTTCTTGTTTTTCTGTAAGATATGACAGACTTTTTAGATCTTACTGGCAAGGAAAAAAATGAGGGAATTGTGCTCTCGAGAGATACTACAAGTTTATCTACAAAAAACTTGGAAAAACAACAACAACTATCGGAACTTTAGAAACAGTGACTTTGTTGACTTGTACTTTGTACAGATCAAGCTTGCTGATTATTCTAAGGCAGTTTCTGCTCAAACAAGTTTCCTGCAGTAAGTTTGTCAAATAAAAGTAAATCAGTTACAAAGAAATGTGAATATTATTCAAATTTATACTGAAAGCATCCCAAAATCTTACTGGAAAATGATCATATAGATCATAAATTTATAGCTACATTCTAGTATGTGTGTTTTTCAAACCTGCAAATTTAGATATTTTTTCTCCTTTAATTAAAAGCAATCTATATTACTTCCTTATGTTTATTGAGTACTTTTTTAAAAAACAGCTGCTAATGTCAGGTACTGAATATACAGTGACTATCTTTAGTTGTTTTTCCTTTTACAACAACTGAACACTGAAGATATTTGTGACTAGTGCAACCTAGTGCTGCTTGAATTTGATACATTAACTGAACAGAAAATAAATACAATATTGAATTATTATTTTTTCTGATTGACTAATCAGCAGTTTACCAATCTACAAGAAAAAAAAATCACCCTATTCCCATCTCTATCTAATTTCTGTGGTTTATATAGCGCTTTTTGTATGTTTTTCATTGTATTTTCTTAGTCTAAACGCTAAATGACATTTAGTACAACCTAAAAACAAAAGATCTTTGTTTTCTATTGAGTGTGCCATACTCATGTGAACAATAAGCAGAAAGTGAACAGATAGATGACATCTATCTAGTGGCAACTGAATAAATTATACCAAAAACATTGGTAGGCAGAGCTGGAGGCTTTACATTTCATCATGTCACTGATAGTAGACCTCTGATGATGGACTTTGTGAGAGCAGCTTTGTGTGGTTATAGCACTTCATCTGTGACCTTTTCCCACTAAGCCATGAACTGCACACTCTGCAGCTGCAAGCAATAAAGCATCACAGCCATTATTATGTAATTAAAACTAATTTCTACAAATGACAGTTAAATTTCCTGGAAACTGTCTTAGACGGACTTGAAAAACTTTTTTGAGAACAGATTATTATAAAGTTTAAGGGAGTCCAATTCTATTCTATTGGGTCAGCTTTGATTTGCTTTGTGTATGAATTGTACTATACACTTGGTCTAGCATTCTAATGATCAGTGTCTTGGGTGCCATTAACTGTGGCAAATGTAATTGTGAACTACAACACAATAGGTCTATTTGTAATGGGAAAAGATGTTTTTATAGATTTATTTCATAAAACGCAGGCTACATTAAAGTAGAAGTGAACATTTGCAGGATTTATTGAATGTGGAACATCTTGGAAAGGAAGTGTATTCTGTCCTTTACTTATAGTGATCTAAAGGCTTTCTTTTGTAAAGTCAGAAAGTGCCTTTTTTTGTTATTTCTATATCAGCTCGTTTACAAGTGAGTTCAGCGGAACATTATTGCAAACAAAAACAGGCTTGATTTAATTTGATTTGAATATCACTGATTATACCACAAATACATTTTTACCACTAGAAATATGCTTACTGCATTATAATTGTAATTCACAATAATGCACTTGACACAGTTGTCATGTTTGCCAACATCACCAAAAACAGTGATAATAAAAAAGATACAAAATCTTTCTTTTGTATAGCACAATTTACACATAAGGCAATTCCAAATGCTTCACACAATAATAAAGGGACATAAACAAAGGAAACTAAATTAAAACAAGACATGGAATAAGATACTTAGAAAATTTTAGATATAAGTCATAAAGGCAATTTTAAGACAAATACATACAAAAAATACAAGGCATGATCAAATTAACAAATAAAGTTGCAATCAACCGTCTCTGTGCATCTTATGTTTTAGATTTATCTGTTCTAGAACTGAGGAGTTTAGGAAAATTATGTATCATCTTGTTAATGTTTAAAGATAGATAGATAGATTAGATAGATAGAATAGATAGATAGATAGATAGATAGATAGATAGATAGATAGATAGATAGATAGATAGATAGATAGATAGATAGATAGA
>CAEGAE010038423.1:0-16283 GCA_903067095.1 Girardinus metallicus
ACATGACTGTCAGGTTAATTGGCCTCTCCAAATTGTCCGTAGGTGTGAGTGTGTGTGTGCATGGTTGTTTGTCCTGTCTGTCTCTGTGTTGCCCTGCGACAGACTGGTGACCTGTCCAGGGTGTACCCCGCCTCTCACCCAAAACGTGACTGGAGATAGGCACCAGCACCTCCTGACCCCACTAAGGGACAAAGGTGTAATGAAAATGGATGGATGGAAAGGCTGAAAACTTTAAAAAGTCAGAAATGTCTGGATCCTTTGAACAAAAACAATCTGGCACTTCTACTTTTACTCTATCAGATTTTTTTTTTTTTTGTCAAATCATAATTTTTGCCTGCCTTTAGATGACCTGTTTAATTTGCTAAGTTGAGGAGCACAGATGGAATGCTGGTACCCTGAAATTGCAATTTGATCTAAAGTCCCTGCAGTCTTAGATTGAAATGAACAGCAAGCCAAAATCTGAAGTTAAAAAAGTGGGGAAAAAATCTATTATGTATCTTTCTATATAAATTTGAAGGTTCTAACTTCAAATGCTAATCAACAGCTGCTTTGCCATTACAAATGTGCGCAAGTCTGTCTAGATTTTGGTAATCTTTTAAAAACTAAATTTTGCAATCGCGTTGTTTCTGTTAAATAGGAAACGAAGCTAAAATCACATTTGAATAAGCTTGTTCACGCGATAAGTCATTAAAAATGATGGCAGCAACAGATGGAAACAATTACATAAAATGAGGCGAAGTTGGAGTTTCATTCAAGCGAAGCGACAAGCCCCTTATGCTTGGCAGCAGCTACGTATGCAGCGTTTTGGGGAAATTGTAATCTGAGATTTTACAGAAGAGCTATGGATTCAACATGCAGGAATGACACACAACCTTTAATGGACTTTGTGATGCTGTGAGAAGAAAAAAACATGTTCCAACCACTTCCTGTCTTATTAGTCGTTTTCACCAGTAGTAGCATCCGGCTGATGATGCAAAAAAAGTGTTTCCATCTCAGTTTTGTGAAATACGTCTCGACATGGCTGAAAACTTCTTAAATTGGTGTGTTTCCATTAAGCTAATTTATTTTTGTAATTTCAAGTTGCATAATTTTATGGAAACAGCTACAGAGCGCTACGAACAAAGTGACTGACAGCTTTGATGTTTTATATATATATATATATTTTCTTTTCTCTCTTTCTCATCTGCCCTTCAGTCACTTTGTGACCTTTAACCTGTTGGATAATGCCATGTACGTCTGGTGTGAACATCTGCTACCATGAGACTAAATATTGTATTAGCACCAGAAATGCAAGTTCATAACACTTGGAATATAGTAGATAACAATGATTGCTCTTCAAACAATCCTTTGCGATAGGAATATTGTACAATGAAATTGTGACGACGATCTTCGATATACATCATGAAGCCTTCTTCTTTCGTATCTTAATCTTGAAGCCTAACGAATCACGTCATGTCTACAAATGTATTCTGAGCATGATGGTACATCGTCATTTTATCTTGGATCTGTCCTACTGAACCTCCCTGGACAGAAACCACAGCTAGGGGGGAAAAAACTGTGGTTCTAAACGATGCATCAAGTTCCCTAGAGAGCTGGGTTTTTGTGCGTGGCTGCTGAAACATGAATAGACAGAATCACCTAAAATGTGTTTGTGTCATCTACTTACCGTAGATCTATTTCTGGGATGAATGAAACATACCATGAGGGAGAGACGGTGTCCTGTGATGGAATATTGATTATAACAATGGTTGCTTTGCAGCTGCAGTTTTTAGGTCAATAAGTTCCAACAGCAATATCTGAAACTTCAATATTTACTTGCTATTTCATCACTACTTCGTTTGTGTGTTTTGTGTCTTTGTTGTGATAGATGAAGGTAGAAATCAACAGAAATGGGCGTAAACATGTAAACATGTCCTTTGATTCTGTTGAATAATGAGAAGCAGCACAATGAAGCTGGCCTACTGGGAGACATAACAATAAACTAAATCAATAAGTAGTAACAAAACAATTAGCAATTGAGCAAATGAATTAAACCAACAACCGTGTCTTAATACAGCTGCTTACTCACAAACTATTGTCAGATTTAAGATTTATCCCAAAAAGAGAGAAATGTAGCAAGATCAAACTAAGGATGCTGCAAATGTTGTACTCACAGAAGCTCAGTTTAAAGGTAAAAAGGCTCAAAACTTGAGAGAGCGTGAAGAAATAAACAGAGAAAAAGAGTTTGTCTTCTTATGATCTAATTTCAATATCAGACAAAGACAACCCTGGTAAATACAAAATACGGTTTTGAAGTGGTGATTCTATTTAAAAGAAAAAAGAAAGGAAGAAAGAAGAAACGCTAGTAGCTACAAGTTCTGGGACTTTATTTATTTAGCTGTTATGTCTATCCTCCACTAAATATATTTTTGGATTTATGTCTTAAATCTACCAACTTTTAAAGTTTAGAGAAATTTGTCTCAAGGTGAATATAATCACAGCTATATATGCATGATTTTTCTTCTAGAGCCAGCTTTGCCCTTCAAAAACATTCACATACATACAAACCCTTGAGGAAATGATGGAGCAAAACACAAGAAATAGTTTGAATCCTCAGGTATATATTCCTACACTACTTTTTAAAAACTTTCTCTTTTTGTCTTGACAAGCAAGCACTTCATACATCACTTAGCTCAAATGTCGATCTTTGCTTCCCTTTGTAAAGTGAGGGGAATGACTAATTGCTCAACAATGACTCCGATGTGCATTAAAATTCATACTATATGAAGTGAAAAATAATAAAGTCCAGAAGTCACAGACTGGACCCTCTAATGGAGCCGACATATGCCTGAGTTGACCTGCTGTTACTCCATGCTGAAAAAAAAAAGCTAATCGGATTTGGTGGCGTCATGCTGGTCTGGGCATGTCTGGTCCCACTGGTGGGACGACGACACCGAAATCTGCATGCTGTCATTGAGCAGATACTTTCATCTAAATGAGTACATAAGCCTTGTTTCAAGCAAGGTAAATGTTGGGTTTATGCCGTTGGGGTCATAAGTTTTTGATCCATTTCCTTGGATTTGAGAAGAGAAAAGAAGGAGCCATACTTTTAACCCAAAGACCTGATCTGACCTCACAGAACCTCTTCCACTGGATGAAATAAGAAATGAGGACATGGTAGAAAAAATATGCCTCGTAATCATTTATAGGGCGGGAATATGTTCCATGTAGTTATCAGTAATAAATCCCTTTATAGCAGAAATATGTCAAACTGCAGTAAGGTTTATAGACAAGAGAAGAAATCCAGTCGAGACAACTTGCTTTAGCTGATTTGAACTAAAACAATTATCTATGGGAAAAATATATCAGTACATATCAACGGTGATACCAATCCTATATGATGCTAGGAGGTTGCTGTGTTTAGGTTTTTCTGATAAAATTAATTGCTGATAGAAACGAAACATAAAAAAAATCTGTTTCAACTCAAATATAAGCCATAGGTTATGAATGACAGCACAGCGTTCATACTTTTTTTTTTTTTTTGTAAAATTTACTTTTACAAAAAAAAGTTGGTTTAAAGTTGGTTTAATTTTTTTAATCTACTTTAAAAATTTAAAGTAGATTTTTTTTCTGCCTTTCTTGAACAAATAATAAATCATTAGAGGATGCACAGTGGGGGTTGTTTTCCTAAAAACAGACTTCAGTCTCTCTCCAGTCCTCAGTCACAGAGTTGGCAGGCCTCATTTATGGTGTGAAAGAATTAGACCACCACATGTCTGTTGCTGCTCCGCCCCATCTCCCCCCTCCCCTCACTCTTTGTGTGCTTGACTTCATGTCATTCCTCCACAGTCTACCCACATCCTTCCTCAGTCCTCTGTCAATCACTTCCCACACCTCACAGACTTCCTTTCTTCATCTCCTGTCTCCTCTCTCTCTCCAAGAACCCAGCCTGGTTCTAAAAGCCTCATCAGCCTGTAAGAGAGGCAGAGAAAGCCCAGACTTATCACCAAAAGGACGCAGGAAATGCAGTGATATGTCACTCCGGTGTACAAAAAGCGCTAGGCTGCAACAGTTCTGCCTCCAACCTGCATAAACAAATTAAAAACAAGGGAATGTTTATTTTATCACTTTCAAAGGGAATGTATTATGTGTTTTCCAGGCCTTTTTGCCATCTTACAGCACAATCAAGTAACTAAATTAACTTCCGTTGTTATAGAAATGTGGTATATACCAAATATGAATAAATTTAACTTTGTAATTTAGCATCTTAAAATTGGGCCTCTGTCTCTTTAAAAAACTCCTGCCTTCAGGAAGTCATCACAACATGGCTCCTCTATTAACCCTTTAACAACGTTTTTACATGTATTGTTGAGAAGTAGCATTTATTGCACAGTTCCACCAGGTGTTTGCTAATTGCTGCTGGTTAGTCTGAAGGAGCTGAGTGGGGGAGTCGCAGAGGAGGGATGCTCTGTGAGGCACAAGCTTGGAAATCGCAGCTCCTTTTGAAAGGTGGTCTTAGGTTGACAGCTGGATGGTTGCCATGGGAAATTGAAGGATTTCTCAAACATGCATGAAAGAGGCATGTTTTTTTTAAGGTTTTGTTGGCTCTCATAGCCTTTATTTGAAAAGAGGGTAATGAGAATGGGGGAAGACATGAGGCACATGTCGCCAGGCTGGGAATCGAACCTGCGACCACTGCCACAAGGCCTCGATACGTGGGTCCTGCGCCACCACAGCACTTCACCCCAGACATGTTTATGATGACGGGAATAACATAACATGATGTAATGCTCAAAAAAGACCATTTTTTTATGATGCTGCCCCTTTAAATGAAGTTAAAGAGCTTCCTCCAGCTCCAAATCCTGTGCAGCTTCTTGTGATATAAATATTAAGTGCTAATAGTTTTCAGATAGAGTCTGAAGGAGTTGGGATAAATTACAGTTTGGAGCAGGCAGCTTGGGATTTCTGCCAGCATGTACTCTTGATAAAGAACAGGAGAATCATCTTCGTGGCCTCTTGTTATATTCACATCCTCCTCTTCCTTATTGCTATGCTAAGCAGCTTATACTCTGTGTGTGTGTGTGCGGTTTTATGCGTGTGTGTTCGTATTTACGCTGTACATTAAAGGCATGCAAGCCTTGGAGGCTGCATTATTCAAAGTGTGAAAGCGCTTTGAGTCCCAGATTCCGGCACTATCCTACTTTTTTCCTACTGTTTCTCCTTCTGTTTGTGTCTGCCATTATTTTTAGATTTCCACCCATCAGCCTCGTTGCCTGGAGTCGAGCTTGGTGGGGCACTCCGCTGCTCACGACTGCTGTTCAGCTTCTTCCTCCCAAGAAATCTGCAATTCAGATGAATTGCGTAGGAAGAGAAAAGCAGTAAGGTAGCACCTGGTGTCTTGCAGAGCTGTGATGAATGTGTCGAACTTTGGCTCAAAGGAGGAGACCAGGCCTGATGGATCGATTGAGGAAGAGCAGCGGAAGGAAAAAAAAAAGGAGTTCTGGAGGTCAGCAGAGCCACCTAGACTCTGTTTCACTGCTGACAGGATGATTGAAGGCTCACTCACACATGTTCTAAGGAGAATTTAAGACTGTTTTTACAATCTACTGAAGAATGGTGTCATGCTTCCGTTGCCCCCTGGCCTTGGTTCAGGTCATTAATACTTTATGGTTTCTCACTAGATTGTAACTTTACTTTTTTCTTGATTAAAAGTCTTGACAGGGTGGCAAAGAGTATTTTAGCTAGGGACACTATATTTGGGCCTTTTCTATATGTGCAGAGGTGAGCGACACACACACTTACACACACACACACGGTTGAAATCCAGTGATCTATGCTGTGCATGCACATAATACTCCACGTTAGAATGTGCATGTTTAAAGTGACTGGTGTGACAAAGTTCAACACAGAGAGACACTGAGCAAACAGCCAAGCACACACTCTTATATCTCAGGATAATTGAGAGTAATCACTAACCTGTCTGTCATGTGGACTGTGGCAGTGCCTGCATGTGTATGGAGAACATGCAAACTCCATGCAGATCAGGATTCAAACCCAGGCCTGAGCTGTGAAGTTGCAGTCCCAATTCTACCCCTCCTGACTCTCCACTGCTTACTGCTTCAGTTCTGAGGCAGTTGATATTTGTCAGACTGCTTCGTAGGGACATTAGGTTCGATTTTCTGTTTGCACATTTTTCTCTACAGTTCACAAAATGAATCGGACTGCAGACTCAGGCCCCTAAACACCAACGTAATTTCAATGTTATTACGTTGAAACAACCTATTTTTCCCAATAACAAACAGAGCAACATTATTAAATAAAGATGCCACCTATTTTTTATACTGAAGTGAAAAAGGCAGACATGCACATTAATTCCACTGAATTTCCTGTTCTACACTTTAAAACAAAATGGGTCTCAATCCACGTTTCCACATCAGACTGTGCTGTCAGAGCGTGTGAAGCTCGATTTGCCTAATAAATGTGCTGCAGGGCTGGAATGCAGGATTTTCTTCAAAAGCCAGCAGAGAAAAACTTGATAGCAGGACCAAAAAGGACAGGAGAGCATATCAAACTGTCAGCTTGTAGGCTAGTCAATTTTTCTTGGCCTCTAATACTAAGTAGGAAAAAGAAAGCAAGGGAGATTCAGCTGAATCATGTGCAATGAACTGAAAATCCTGGATGAACTCAGCTTCCTGCACAGGGAGCTGAGTTCCTGTGCTTAATGCTTCCTTCAAAGAATCACAGTTTTGTCCTTACATGTAAGAACAGGACTGACATAGATTACTGGATGCAAACCTTCAGTTGAGAAAAACATCAACAACCAGATGTCACTGCTGGTGCAAATGAGTTACGTACTCCATGTAGTATGAAAATGGCAGTGGATAAACTATAAAGACCTAAAATGCTAACCCTTAGCTCGTTGACATGCTGCATTCAAAATGTAAACAGTGTATAAGCTAAAATTAGTAAATATGCTGAGAATAACTCAAGCTGTGTTCTTTGAGAATAATATGCATAGTGCCTTCTATGCAATGCATAAAAGTCACTGCTCTCGTTGCATTGTTGCAGGCCTGGAAGTGGTACTGGTATAGTACTGGTAGATTTTTCATCCTACTTCCCATTGTAAGCATTAGTTTCCTAAATAAGCTTGGTGGCCTTTGGTCTAATTAACACTTTCGGTTTTATCTGCCTCTTCGCCAGTTTACCTTTTTGTCCATCAGTCTAACACTGATGGACAGTGTTAGACTGTCCATCAGTAAACTGTGAAACATAGAGAGCAGATAATTAGCAAAGACTGGATGAAATTACCTAATTATGGCAAAACATAAAGAAGTAAACAATGGAGGCTATCGTTACCAAAGACGTAAAGAGACTGAACTGAACTCTGAGCTTCTCACTTGAAACGTCAGATGTGAAATGCTTCCAACAAAAAAAACAAGATGAAGCACCTGTGTCCATCCACGGCCAAACGCCTGACCCCATCATCTGCTGAACCAGCTGTTTGTCATGAACACGCCGTCAGAAGACCTCCAACTCACACCACACCAGATCACTCACTTTGCCTCAGAGGAGTCGCCTTTTATCCTGCTCCCGCCTTCTTCACCAGGTCCGACCGCCATACGCTTCCCTCTTCAACTGTTTCCTTTGTCTGGCCCCTTTTGACCTGCAACATTCTGTTTTTGACACACTTGTTCTGTCGCTACCACCTTAGTAGAGCATATCTGTACCGCTGCAACAATTACACCCGGCATACCATGTTTTAGGAGAAGTGTAAACAAGTCATTTGATACCAAACAGAAGAAAATAAACGTTCCATTAGTTGCATAAGCAGTGTATAAAAAGCTTGGCTGCATTTTTGCGTTCACTACTCATCCTGCTCCTGTGGCTGTTACTTGTTCTTTTATCAGGCTTCTGCATGAAGATGTGGCTCAAATTAGAAACTGTCTATTTTCTAACTTACATTTATTTGAATGAGTAGAAATACACAAAAGACCAGCATTAGGTTTAACATTTGGAAGTTACTTAAAGAGAAGTAGCTACAGCAACAGGAAATTTAGTTTGGAGGCAGTGCGCCACAAAGCTCTTTCTGTGTGAAACGCATATTGAAAATGGAACATATAAAATTTTTTTGGTCAGACAAACTTATGATTATCAGCTTATCTGGATTTGAAATAAATTGCAACGCTAATGAAGTTAAAACTGCAGACATTATCTCCTCATAAACCACTAACAAAACTTTCAAAAATTCAGAACCATTAATAATGTTTTATTTTGTGTCTGGTTCTCTTGTTCATGTTTTTTAATGTTTTTTGCTTGACTTATGGAGTGTGCTTCATATGATGTCTACCATAAAATGACATTTGCTTTCTTGCACTGCCTCAATTTGGATTTTGTGGAGTGCTTTAAAACCGAACACTCGAATGGCAGCGTGACATTTTTCAGCGTAACAAGGATCAGAAGTCACAGCAGAGTTAGGGACGTGCTGATGAAGGACACCATTAGGTCAGCAGAGATGAAGCCAGGGTCTAATCAAACAGTTTTGTTTTAATTTTATACCTAACATAAGTGCCTTATTTCCACAGTGAACCCCTTTCTAACCTGCATAATTTGTGCAGCGGATCTTTAATTAACATACTAACATCTTTCCACATGGTTATTTATTGATTGTCAGTGGAGTTAAATAACTTGTTGCCAGCTGAAAGACGATCACCCATGCAATGACAATCATTGTATGAAAAAATTTATACAACAGATATGAATTTTTATTCATACTTAAAAAAAAAAGAGTCACAATCATAGACCCAGCAGGTTCTCAATTTTGCAGTAGCAACATTCCCTGTTCCATAGTAAAATACTTCACCAGACACTTGCACGCTGACATCAGCTGAACAACATGCTGTAAGACATATTTCACGTTGTGGGAGGAAATATGTTGGTATCTTAATGTAGGTAAATGTACACTTCACTCCTAGATACAACAGTTACACTGGAAAGCATAAAAAGTACATTTTTTTGGTGTATCTGACAAACTTGATTTGTTTTGCACAGCATGTCCCTGGACTATGTACAGTAACATCTGTCTTTGTCTCCTGCACCAACAAGCAGCCAAATGAAGCATATGTCATCCAGTCAGTCCAAAATTTAATAACTCAAGAGAAGAAAACCAACGTGTATGAGAAAAGAGTGTAAAATCTATTTCTGATATGTTGGTCGGTTGGTCAGCCTGATATAATAATCATTTATTTGAGAAGTAAATGGAAAACTGGCCCTGTCATTTCTTACAAGAAAACGAAATCTGATGTCAAGGTCAGATGTAGTCATTTCACATGTCAGTAGCTGGATTTCCACTACAAATATGCAAAAATCTTTGTCTATGTGCTGATCTGCTGATGTCAAAAAAACACAACCCATGGATTTGACATGTTCAAATCACACACAACTTTTTATGGACTGTGTGATGCTGTGAGCTGCACATAGTATGAAAAAAACAGAAGCAAACTATCATCCTCCAACCACTTCCTGTCATCTCCTTCATCATTTTCACCAGTAGTAACATCCGGTCGTTGACCATGTGACTCATGTGATGCAAAAAAATGCTTTAATTGCAGTGTTTTGAAACACATCTTGAAACACATTTCGATATAGCCATAAAACCACCTCATCCTGACGCTAAAACGTCCTTACCACTGGTTGTGCTGTCTCGACATCATCAGCTCGGTGCCACATACAGAACAGTTGGATGTGAACATGGTTCCCTGCTGAGCAGCGTCCTGTGTGAGTCGCTGGGTCAAAGAGTAGAGTATGCGCAGTTGGTGAAGTCCAGACAGCCAATGAACTAAGTACACCCAAGTATGTTGGGGGCAACAAGAAACTGCTACTGTCCATGTTAAATAACTTGTTGTTGCTA
This sequence comes from Girardinus metallicus, assembly GCA_903067095.1. Taxonomy (NCBI): domain Eukaryota; kingdom Metazoa; phylum Chordata; class Actinopteri; order Cyprinodontiformes; family Poeciliidae; genus Girardinus; species Girardinus metallicus. The sequence goes on from CAEGAE010038423.1 coordinate 9,887, forward strand.
GGTAACCAAAGAGCGAGTGAGTTAATTTATATCATCAGACCTTTCTTAGCTGGTTGCGAGGCCTTTCATCTGCCTACATCTCCCAGTATGCCATGTGGTTCTGAATTAGAGTTCATTCTATCAGATGGATTTTTTTATTGATACTGACCACGTTTGTCATGATAGATATAGTTTTACTGCCAGCCCTAATCTAAAATAGATCCAAGACTTTAGATTCTCAGCATTTCAGAAACCAAATTCAGTCTGGAAGAGCTAATGTTACAGAGATGCTTAAAAAAAACTCACTACATTAACATCCTCGGTATTTTCCTACTTACTAATTAGGTAATCTAGTCTGTTCTTTTTATTCTTATTCTTTGAGACTTTTCCACATCTACCATTCAGCCAGTCTTATTCACCAAAGCCCAGGGGCTGAAAGACAGTTTAGAATGAGATAACATTCCTCCCTGTTTGTCCCTCGGCAGGATAATTCACATTGCAGCTGCTCAGGGAGACGCAGAAGCACTAAACAACAAAAAGCCTTTTAGCTGCCTGATTATCTTAATGGCTCTGCCCATCTTTTGATCATTCTGTTCTGATTTCAGCATTCTTGTGAGTTCTCAAAAAAATCTATCACTCTGTTTTTTGTTCTTTTTTTGGGACGGGGGGTGAGGGGGGGGTGAGGTGGTTGTTATGTTGAACAATATGTAGTTTTTCACTTAGAAATTCAAACCTGTGGTCCAGTCAATTTTGGAAGATTCTGGTTTACTTATTCCACAAGAGAAGTTGATGCAGGTTGATGGACTTTCTACATCAATTCTTCTGCTTTCTACAGAGTTCAATTGATCTTTCTATGGCAGGCGCAGTGTGTTGCCCAAGGTCATGTCACGACAAGGTGGAGGGTCAACCTACCGATGTTCCAACCAGAGGACTCGTCCTGAGTTAAGGAGAGGATTTGTACTGTCTGCTCTGTCAGCCAGTAAGAACAAATGTACAAATTCAGGGAGTTTTCCTCTTTAAATGATGGTTTATTTTACAACTTCAGTGTCTAGAATGAGTAATGTGATGATGGATGGGTATTAGATATGCACCGTTCCGATATTAATATCTGTATCGGTCCCGATATTGAAAAATATTCTAGACTGGGTATCCGTGACAATGTGGCGATCCATAAGGGAAGATTTGTTCAGTCTAATTTTCAATCTACATTATACTTAGAAATCCTAATTGCACTTTCTGAACCATTTGAAAGTTGTGTTACAGTTTATTTTTTAGATGTTTGACCAAGGTAGTCGATCTATCTTTTTTTTTCGATTTCTTTATTATTTGTTTTACATTGGCTGTTATACTCCTCATTGTGTTGTTTTTACATGTTTGACCAAACTTGTGAAGCTATTGGTGTATTTAAGTGTGCTGCAATGGTGCAGTTATAAATTTGTAATTCAGTACATATATCTGTGTTTTAGAAAAGACATGCTTTAAATATTTTTAACAACTGCTTTTTTGTATCATATCAGAAGTGAAAAAAGTGGAGTGGTGCATCCTAGTGGGTATAGACAGGTGTACTCGCCTAATAAAACATGAAAAACAACACTAATCACAGTATATGCTATAGTTTATATTGTATATGGGTTTATTTAAAGTGTTTCACTGTCATAAGTCACTAATCTGTGAAGCCTGTGAAGAGGATTCAACTAATAGTTTGAGATTCTGTAATATTCTAAGAACTGTTAGTGTAACGACACAATGCAGATACATGCAGACGACCTCTAACATTACACACACTCCCACACATGCACATGCACACAACAGCACAGCATAAAAGCTGCATCTTTAAAGTCTTTCAGAACAGAGAAGCTCCACGGCTCCATCTCTGCATTATTCATCTGATGAACTCCTCATACAGTGGACATTTCTCCTCTTTGGTTGTGGCTCATCGGTGGATGTTGGAGCATAAAAAAAATCACACTGACTCACTCGCTGGCTTTGCACTCAGTAGATAGGAAGGAGATGCAAAAGGCAGCAGCTCCAGAGCATCTAAATGTTTTTATGTATGAGGTGAATCCTTCATGTCTGATCATGCATTTGTTGCTCAGATGCAAATATAAAAATGTTTTATCAGAAATATAAAAAAACATAAGATGATTCTCTGCTGGTGTTCTTTAATACTGTTTAATAACCTACTCAAAGGGAAGTAAAGGTGTTTATATGTTGAACACAAACTGTAAATTAAGTATTCACCACTGATCTCTGCTTTGAATAATGTGTTCATATTGCCGTCAATTAAAAGGATCACAGGAGTGTTTTTTCCAGCAAGTGTGGTTCCCATTGGCATTTCCTTCTAGTATTTTCTGTCACCAGTTCGAAGACTTTGATTTAAGTCAGATCACACACACAAGTAAGTCACGTGGTCTAGAATTTTTACAATCATCTGAAGGGCAACAAGGTAATGTAAGCAGCAATGCAGGGAATGCTGATCCAAGAGAGACAGATGGGATGAAACATCCAGAGATACTGTGCTAATATTAAGATGAAACTTATCACCCGTTGGAAGATATGATACCGTAATAAAAAAACTCTTACACTACCAACCTATAATAACATTGTAATAAACAGGACCAATTTTTTTTTTTTTTTTTTTTTTTTACATGTTTAGAACATTATGGTGTTAGTTGTGATATCTGTTTATCGCACAGATCTTGTTCTTGCCATTGAGCTGGCTTATCGGGACTTCCCTTATTCGTTGGAGGTATTTGGCTGTGGCTCCTTTCATTGTGACCTCATTGAGGTTGCTATTTGCTTGTGGTATTCCCAGGTACTTGTGACTGTCCTCTATGTCTGCTATTGTTCCTTCTGGGAGTGAGACCCCTTCTGTGTGGATGACCTTCCCTCTCTTTGTAACCATCCGGCCACACTTCTCTAGTCCGAATGACATCCCGATGTCAGTGCCTGGTGGTGTGGATTAGCTAGTCGATGTCTCCAAGCTTGATGTTCTTGAGTCGGTATCTGTAGCCAGTTTTGTTGATGATTTGGCTGAGGGGATTCAGACCTATGCAGAACAGCAGTGGACACTTGTGCAGCCCAGCCAAACAAGGTCTGTGTCAGGTGCTGGGGAACCAGAGCACCTTGGTGAAAAAATTGGCTACTGGAACAAGACGGAAGTGGGCGAGAGGTGAAAACAAGGATCTGTTGGAATGCTACTACTCAAGTAACCCAAGTCAGAGAGGCTACATGCAAAGACAACCCCCGTCAACACTAACTGCCAAACAACAAGTAGCTCAGTGTTCCAACATCCACAAACGGCAACTGCTATCACAACTTGAGATTGACGAGGTACAACACAAATGGGTTAGAAGGGTATGCAGCCACAGTAATGAACAAATCATCAAAGCTGTACAAGGTACCAACTGACCTGAGAAATAGAATCGTGGCCCGAATGAACATCAGGCAACCCCGAATGTGAATGCAGCATTGAGAATGATCCCTACGAGACTAAAATCAAGATGACAAGGAGGGAAGTGAGCCAACTGTCTGACCTCCAAAGTGGTGCGATGAAAAGACCAGTACCCATAAAGTACAGCCAGATGCCCATGCCTGAAGCACTCGAAACTGCCAAACAAAGGCTCCAAACCTTGTCCATCCGTCTAAAGAGATACACGAGAGAGAATGAAGCCAGAAGGATTAACCGGCTCTGAATGGTTAACTGAAGAGCGCACAACCCTAATCCAGAAGGGTCCCTCAAAGGGTCCGGTCCCATTAAACTACCAACCAATAACCTGTCTCTCTACAACATGGAAGCTCATGTCAGGCATCATAGCAGCTAAGATAAGTGGGCACATGGATAAATACATGAGCACGGCACAGAAGGGCATCGGCATAAATAGCAGAGGAGCCAAACACCAACTCCTTGTAGACCACACAGTCGCCCGAGACTGCAAAACCCAACACACCTACCTGTGCACGGCTTGGATTGATTACAAGAAAGTCTATGACTCAATGCCACACACTTGGATCATTGAATGCTTAGAGATGTACAACATTAACAAGACTCTAAGAGCCTTCGTTGCAAACTCGATGAGGATGTGGAAAACCATTCTTGAAGCCAACTGCAAACCACTTGCACAAGTGTCCATCAAATGTGGCATATACCAAGGAGAGGCTCTGTCCCCACTGCTGTTCTGCATCGGTCTGAACCCCCTCAGCCAAATCATCAACAAGACTGGAGGGCCGACTCCTGCTAAATTTAGCCCCAAATAAATTTGGGCATTTAACCCCAAATTGCCTACTGATCTGCGTATTGGTGTATAAATGTGTGCGTTTGCGAATGGGTGAATGTGACTCTAGCGCTCTGAGTGGTGAAAATGATTTCTGGCTAGGAACGTACTTGAGAAAACTGAAACTGATTTTAGAACCCCAGTACCTTTTAACCTCCCACCAGCATATGCTTTTATACAAAAAATTTTAGAACATTTGTTTTTAAACTAGAAGGAAAGGAGAGCAGGATTTTAACTAAACATCATTTTATTATTTCTGTTGTGCAAGACCGGGAACCAGTGACTCCAGTGCACGGCCTCCTTTACGGAGATGCCACCACAGTTTGGCACAACGTGAGCCATCCCGTCCTTCCAAACAGACTCCAGGACCTGTCATGGATAGTGGCTCATGAGATCCTCCCGGTCAGAGCCGTGATGCACTCCCGTGGCATGTTGGTGACGTCCATCTGCCCCTGACCCTGTTGTGGTGTGCCGGAGTTGGTGAGACACCTGATGTGGAAGTGTAGCGCTGCTGTGGACCTGTGGGCAAAGGCCGGCTCCTTGCAATTCCCATACTTGCCAGCAAGGGAGGTCCTCGACGCACAGCTAGTGCTGTACACGGTGAGCCACTGGAAAATTGTGAAAAAGGACTTTGCGGAGATGTGGCTCACCCTAACCACCATCAAAGATACCATATGGACCTCCAGAAACTGCCTAAGCAGGCGCAGGCAGATGCCCCCCGTGGCTGTGATCCGAATGGCAGCAAGACGAGAAACAATCAGAGCTGCAAGTGGCGCGCCAAGGACACAGCCACAAAGAAGAATCGCCTGCGCCTCTTTGGACGAAGAAGCCAGCGCTCCATGGATGAAGGTCCCAGCAGCAGCGGCCTGGCTCTCCGGGTGAGGCAGGCGGGAAGGAGTTGTAGGGCGGGGATCTCCTCTGAGCACCAGCACTGCTTGGAAGAACGGGACAGCTCCGAACTTCGTAAGGAGTCACCCCGGTCCTACTCAACTTTTAACATACAGAATTTGTTTAAACATCCTTGTTCTTGTCTTCTTTTAGTTTGATTTGATTGACGAATTGTATTTTTATTATTATATTTATGTATACAAAATTTCTGTATAACTGTGTAATGCCATGCATATAAAATGCCCTAAGTAACAATAAATTATTTCGAAAGAAAAAAAAAAATCAACAAGACTGGCTACGGATACCGACTCAAGAATGGGGCCACCATCAGTCACCTCCTCTACATGGATGACATCAAGCTGTACACCAAGAGCGAGCCACTAATCCACACCACCAGGATCTACACTGACATCGGGATGTCATTCGGACTAGAGAAGTGTGGTCGGATGGTTACAAAGAGAGGGAAGGTCATCCACACAGAAGGGGTCTCACTCCCAGAAGGAACATTAGCAGACATTGAGGACAGTTACAAGTACCAGGGAATACCACAAGCAAATGGCAACCTCAATGAGGTCACAAGGAAAGGAGCCACAGCCAAATACCTCCAACGAATAAGGGAAGTCCTGAGAAGCCAGCTCAATGGCAAGAACAAGATCCGTGCGATAAACAGCTTCGCCTTACCAGTAATCAGATAATTAGCTGGCCAAAGGAGGAGATAAACACCACTGATGTTAAGACTCGGACATAGGCGTAAATCCCGGGTAGGTCGAGGGGGTGAGGACCCCACCAATCTGGGAAAAGTATAGAATTATCCCCCCCAAAGAAATCATGAAAGAAACCCTTGTATTTAAACAATATCAATATAAAGGCAATAGAAACAAAGAACGAAGTAAATCTGCCATCCATTTAAGAAAAAAAATAAGAATTAATTTTTAGGTCCCCCCCACCATTATTAGAACAATGGTTCAGTCCAAAGTGAAGGAAGAGCAACAGCAGCGCTGCACAGGTTTGTTAGAGCTGTTGAAGTGAGGAGCTAGCTGCTGCTGTGGCTCTGCAGCACTAAAAAAAACACTCCAGTAAGTAAATACTTAAAGCAAAAGACATGTAACATGTTTTACAGTGGGGGAAAAAGTATTTAGTCAGTCATCAATTGTGCAAGTTCTCCACTTAAAAAGATGAGAGAGGCCTGTAATTGACATCATAGGTAGACCTCAACTATGAGAGACAAAATGAGAAAAAAATTCAGAAAATCACAT
>CAEGAE010038425.1:0-57660 GCA_903067095.1 Girardinus metallicus
TGTGTGTCTATATATATACATATATATATCCTACAGAAAATTTATCTTGTACCTGTCAACACTTTTTCTAGCAGTTGTACAATCCTGACTGAGAAAGAGTTGTAAAGATGTTGGGAATTCCTTTAATAATACAGTCAGCACCATACTATCTCTCTGACTGTTTAATTAGTTCTTGTCACACTTGAATTACCACTAGATACCGCTAGATTTCACTTTCATGAGAAATATTTGGACATTTTGATTTTGCAAGACCTCATGTCAGGACTCGTTACACCCCTGGTGGAGACGCTTTTAAAAACTTTCTGGAGTCCCCCTGGGGTGTGTACCTGTGCTGAGTTAGTGTGGCTCACCTCTGACAAAAGCGTAAATCCTGACAGCAGTGGTGCCATCAATGATGGCTTCAATGTCCTTGTAATGGCAGCGATAGTAGCCCGTGTCGTTGCCTAGCGCGCCATGCAGGACCAGCCTCTTGCAGTACTGCTGCCCATTCTGCCCGGGACATTCGCTGATGAAGATCGTCCTCTGACCGAGTGACCTGGTGGTCTGAAACTGTTGCTGGCGATCTGTGAGTTCCTGTCCAATCAGCGTTTCGTCCGGCCAAGTCCAGGCCAGAGTGCGCTGTCCCCTGATAAAAAGAGCATCCCACACATAACTTTTAGGATATAACTATTTACAAACAGGGCAAATTATCATTGCTTTAATAAGACAACAAACTGATTAGTATTAAACTTTTGTAATAGTCATAGTTAGTGTCCATTGAGTGAAGTGCATGTTGTTTGTTTTTCCAATAGAAATCCTCACATACATCTGCACACCACTGTTCGCTTTGCTCTCTGTCATGCAGATTTTGTTATCTTAACCTGAAGGCATTGTGAGCCAGGCTCCATGGGATCATAATGGCTCCCTGAAAACTGATAGCTCTGCTTTCATCACCTACCCACATCAAACGCAAATGGCCAAAATCTGTGGGTAGGGCCAAAATGTGATGACTGGACAAAACGTTGAAAATGATGGAGCTCTGTGAAAATACCCTGAGGGTAATTTTCTAGACCTGTGCAAATAACGCCCATCTATCTAAAGCCAAGAAAACTGCACACCGCGAAGTATAAATGGTCAAAATTGAAATCGATACCCTGCCTTAGAGGACTCTCAGTGGTAGTGCCATTAGAGGTTTACATATAAACAAGTATTTAAGGCATGCTTTGGGAAAGGTCCAAAAGTATCACCAGCTTTCCAAAGACAGCAATCTTTTTTCTTCATTGGAATAAAATGGTTAATGGAGTGACAGCTTGGCTGCAGAGAGCAAATCTGAGATTTTATGAGGATAAATGATTGTTGTTACAAGCAAATTTACATGAGGGAATTTAAATCCATGCATCAGAAGGATATAACCAGGTTCACAAAAACAACAATATACATATTCATAAAACAAGAACTACAGGTATGGAAAAACATTGACACAGCACCCTCAGTAATCACTGCCAAGTCAAGATGCTTTCAAGGAACATTTAGTAGCTAAATGAGCTTTTAAGCCATTACTTTTTATTTTCTTATTCAAAATTGTGTTTTAGAAAACTTTTTAGAAATGCTTCAGCTTACATTATTATCTATATTAAATGATGACTAAATAATCTGGCAGTGTCACATGTCAAATTTTCTTCTGGGAACTTTATAGAAGAATATTTGGTGTTAAATGAAGCTTTCAAACCAAGAACATACAGTAGATCAATCACACTAGCACTGAGTTTCTGGAAAGGCTCAAGCCTAAATCCAAAAGAAAATGTATGGTTTATGCTCAAGAGCCAATTTTCTGTCCAGGAAACCAAACAATTTAAATAAGTTCAATAATTTCTTTCAGGCAGGTTAAATATGCAGCCAGAATTACCATGCTTTAGGGTATTTTACCAAATATTATCTCGGCATGAGGCGACTGTGGCTCTGTGGGTAGCGTAGCCTTCCTGTGGTTGTAAGTTCGATTCCAGCTTCCTCTTGCCACATGTCGATATGGACAAGGCTGCATATCGGTGTATAAATGTGTGTGCGAATGGGTGAATGTGACTGTAGTGTAAAGCGCTTTGAGTGGTCAAAATGATTGGAAAAAGCGCTATGCAAGTTCGGTCCATTTACCACATGTGAGATAGTATAATTTTCAACTTTATGATTTGAAAAAAGTCCATAATTATTCATAAGTTTTTAAACTTGCTCTTAAGTAATGCAGACTTATACGCTATACATATCATATTCTAAAATAGAGTGTATCTTCACAAAAAGTACCTGCATGTAAGAGAAAGTGTTTCGTTGACAGAAATTATACGATCGCCTTTGGAGCTGTCAATCGTGGGCGGAGTCATAGATAAACCAATCACCAGACCTGTGGGAACAAACAAAAGCAGCTGCGTTAGATTCACGTTACACGGGTCAGTCTGGACTGAGGGGTTTTGACGGAAAGCTGCTGCTGCTGGTGGGCCACCAAGTCTCCGAGACGCATTGGGAATCTGAAATCAGACACGCTGTTCTCAACATTTACAAGCTGCGAGGGATTTTGCAGCAAGCCATTCAGTCCCTCGCGCTGAATAACACTCAGAAAAATCATGACCTACTCACTCATGATGAAACAATGCTGCTCTCAGCTCTGTGGATAGCCTCTAAAAAAGCCGCAAAAGTCTATTTGGCCTTGATTCATTATTGCTACATCTACCTCTCTGGCTTGTGCTTGGTTGATGTGGGCATTCAAGAATGTCATTATCATCCCAGAGCCCCTGCAGGGCTGTATTAGCATTTAGCAAGACTCTACACCTACAGCATATCATGTATAAATGTGTCACCATGACTTATGCCCCACCTGGATATCATTAGAGATGAAAACAAACACAGAGCAATAACAGAGATTGAGAGGCCCTGTGGTTGTGTGCAGGGAGATTTTCTTTACAGTAAATGATGGCATTTCTCCCCACTGAGGAATCTATGTTTATTTGAAAATGGTTGCAGACCCTGATGTACTGCACATTGGCACTTTTCCCAGTTTATTTAACTTTCAAAAGGGCACTAGAAGCAGAATCCTCATTATCTCAAAGCCAACATCTAATGAATTCTCAATACTTATGGTACAAGTGTAGATAGAATCAGCACATTTTAACACAATTTAGTTATTCATCTTGAAAAATCTGCAACACAGACGACGGACGAGGCACCGGCAGCAGGAAGGGGCACGGACGGTTTTGCAACACCCTGCAATCACACGTTGCCAATCAAAACCTGGATAGCTGCTTATCTTGTACACAAACCCAAATCCTCCAACACATCCTGCTGGTCGGGGAGCACAATGGAGCAAAGTTATTCTTGTGCAAGTATTTTCCCAAACATGTTTACAGTGATGACTGATCCCACTGGAAGAAGACTGATCAGCCTGAGGTCCTTCCAAGTCAACAAAATCTCAAAAATACCCCACGGCTTGGAGAGGTCGCTGCAAAGTGGAGTACAAAGTCTTCAACAGCAATACAAATTTAGGCATACGCTTTGAGAAATGTGTCTCACATGTGAATGAAATAGAACGTAAAAGCACCGGCTGTCGATTCGCAACACCATTTAAAAATAGAGATGAATCGTTCCAAGGTAAATAAGTGACTAAACAACAATAACATTATTGTTGGCCACTGTCAAACTATTCTAAATAACACACATTTTTATCAGAACTATGTAGTCTTTATTATATAGAGAACTAAGGTGACAATTGTTTTAGTTTCGGTGTGTCTTCTTAATTACAGTGCAATGAAAAATCATTTTCCCCCAATCACAAATTTCTACTCTTTCAGCTTTCTGTCACAGTTAAATGTTTCAGGCTATTTAAAGAAACAAATCAAGCTAAAAATAATTTAATCTAAAGCTCTGCAGGCCTCACTTACCTCATTAAGGTTGATGTTCATGATCCAACAGAAAGAAAGAAACTGTCTAAAAATCACATTTCGTGGAAGGTTGGTTTAGATTTTTTTTCTTTCCATTAAAAACTGACAGAAAATCCTACATCTTTTATACTAAAATGTGCTTTAACAACCTGAAACTTTTAAGCATGACAAAAACAGGAGAGATCAAGTACTTTTTCACAACACTCTTTAATGAGTTAAATTTCCCTGTCAGATGCTTTGACAGATAATTGATTAACTTGTACATAAGCCAAGGTTGGAATATGAGAAAGTAAAATTGTTATTTTCTTGTCCAGAAAGCAAACTGGAATCCTTTCAGCTTGCAGCTTACAAATACATATATTTGGAGTTGAGTTTTAAGAGTAAAAACATCAGGAAGTATATTTTCAATTGAAGCAATAGCTATTTCACAGTCTGAGTGTTTATGCACACTAAAAACAGACACTAAAGTAGAACATATTGCTCACTAAAATAAACATTTTGAAGGCAAAAGTAGGAAATGCTGCTAGTGCATGGATTGCTCCCTACTTGGTGCCCAGCAGGACATTCCTTCCCCCGCAGCCTCTGACATTCTCAACTTGGATTTAAATAAGATTAGTTTCCCCAACACATTGTCTCACATCTGATGTGAACCAGCCGCCACTCTCAGTCCCTTCTCCACCCGCATCCAACTCAACACAGCTCCGTTCTCTCTTCCTTCACACCTCAGAAAGCTGTCAACCTAAACAGAGTCATCTCAAAAACACAAAGGATCAAAACATTATTTTTTTTCACTATTTTCAGAAAAACAAATGTCCTTCAGCAAACCAGTGAGCTCTAGACCTGCTACACCTTCACTTCTAAAGATTGCATGGCTTTCTTTCTTTCCGTACAAGGGGCAACAAACTTTGATTCAAAGTGAATATCTCAGTTTGTGGTTGTGTAACTTTCAACCATCTGATCAATAAAAAGAACTTTAGAAGCACAGTTGGAGGATAAATCAGCTTGGTAACCCACAGAGAGATGCAGCGGGCCAAAACGGCTGATAAAAAAACAAATATAAAACAGCACACAAAATAAATGTTTAGTCCTGCTTCAAGTAGAGACTAATCATATAACTTTGCAGGATCTTTAAGCTTCATGGAGATTTTTAACTTTACTAACTCATCGTGTGGTTTTCTATAGCTAACATGCTGATTTTATTCTGAGTTATATGCCTCCTTAAAGCCAGTTCTCCCTCCTAACTCAGTGGATTTGGTGGATTGCTCTGACTCTTGTGCCGATAATTTTCCACGATCAAAGAATAGTCAGATCTAAACATGAGATCATTAGTGTTCGAAATGGGTCATTAAACTCATCTGAAAGCTCTCTGCAGGTGACTGAAATTTACTGGTTTGAGATGCAACATCGTGATTATGGTGAATTTAAGAAAAAATATTTTGCAGAAGGAAAATTGCTGCTTTCAGCCTGCGTTCATATTTATAAAAGAGCATATGAAATATATATGTTTGCCTGAACCTAAGGTGTTTTTCCTCAATGAAAAATCTATTCATTATTTAATGAAAATGCCAAACTACAACGTAATAAAAATGTAAAGCTTTACATTGCAAGTCTGCCAATTTGCTGGACTAGATGGAGAAAACTCTGCATAGCTGGAAATAGCTACAGAATGTGTATCCAGACTCAGCATCAGGGACTGAGAAGCTGAAAGTGAAGGTGTGCTGTGTATAAATAATCTGCAATTTTAAAGTCAAGGCAAACACACTGTTTTAGTGATAAAAGCTTTTATAGATGGAACACACATCTAACCTGTAATGGCAGGTTAAAGTGTCAGTCCATGTAGTTCTTGAAGAGCTTTAGTCAACACTGCAGCACCAACGGCATTAAGTTGTGGCGTCAGAAAAGAGGTCAGAATGGATCTTCAAAAGTTTAAGCTGTTACCAGATCATGTACTAAACAATATTAAGCTGATACAAACACACTAAGTAGCTCACAAAATCTTTTTGAGGAGGGAATTGACATCAAGGAGTTTATTCTTATGAAGACCGATCAGAAGACATAAACTACAAAACTAATGAAAATTGAAAGAATCACAGTAGCCTGATTTCCACTGTGGTGACCTGCTAGCATAGTTACAATGTTCTAATGGCAAGCTCAGGGGCAAAAGTGATGGAGGACAGGGAAGTTATCACTCTGATGCACATAAAATAACATTTAAAAAGGGAGAAAATCTTATAATTATTTGTTTACCCACAGTTACTGCGAAGGAAGCTGCATTTGCATTAGATTACCTATGTTGCACCAAAACGCTTATCAAATTATCAAAAACTTTATAGAAAGATTATTAGCTGTTTAGAAGAAAGCTCTGGAGTGCCAAAAATAGGATTGTTCTGTTGAAAAATGAGATGTAGTTCTTTTTCTTACAATGCCCTTTCTCCTCTCTGCAGATGTTTTTTTTTTTCAGAAGCTGACAGTGAAGCATCCTTAGACCAGGTCGCTGGTTGAGTCCCTCAGATAAAGAATGAGATCAAAACATCCTTTAAGAACCAAGGGACTAGAGGATCAAAACATTGAAATTTGGGATCCATGGTCCAAAACACCCAAATCTTAATTCCATCAATAACCTATTGAAACTTTGCATATATTTGAAATATTTCTCCATTAAAGCCTTTAAAGCTTAAGATTGATCTTTGAACTTCAGTATACCATAAAAACCAACAAAATATAAAACTAACATCACGCTGTAAAGTTTGTTAAATAACATTTTTCTCAAACTCCAAATTATCAGTCATGACTGTTGGCAGCAACAACAATTTCCTTCAAATCCTCTCTAAAGGCCACCTTGATGATGCCAAAAACACTAAACGCACCCCCCTCTGCCCAGATCCAGCATAATGTACTGTGACATTTTTATTAGGTTTTGCAACAAACACTCTCAGATGACTGTTGAATTATTGTAATTACATCTAATAATATAATCTGCACATCATGAATTCAGGTTTATAACCCAAGGATGGACCTAATTATGTGCAACGACATTATTCCTGCCTTTGGGATGTGCAGAGTGAGCGACGAGCTGCAAGCAAAATACCTATTGTAGCTGGCCTCCTGGTGATGGATGTCTCCCTCACAATCTGTTGAGAGATCACGCGCTGACAGACAGGATGCGAATTGTAAATCTTTTCAAATGTCAGCGCTGGGTAGCAAGCCCTGAGAGATCAACCGTCAAGATGCTGAAGGTGCATTTAGAGAGAAGAGGAAGCAGGAAAAGACAAGCGGGAGATCTCGGCTTCGGCCGCTGGAAGTGCTGCAACATTGAATATCTGTGGCTATCACAGGGGGCTTTACAGAGTGGAGCTAAAAGCTTGAAGAAAGTGAAGAAAATTTTCCGCGTATCATTCAAACTGGTAACCTCCTGGTATGTGTGGCTCTGAACTCTTAGCACCTCTGAAGTGGCCTGCTACCAGGGTTAGTTTGAGGATGATATGTGCCACTGCACTTGTCAAAGCTTTGTGTCACTTGTATTACTTGTCATCTTAAGTGGCTCCCCTCTTAAATGCTGGAAGAATGCTCCATAAAGTCATAGCTTCTCGAGTGGTGCGAAAAAATTCCAGGCACCTTTTTATTGTTTGGACACTTGTGATTGATGAAAGAAGAGAAGAATATTCTTCTTGTTCTTGTTATAGACGGCTCTTCAGCATGGTTACTAAAGAGCTCGGAGAACATTCTCCCTTTGCTGCTTCAGGGACAGATGTCTCAGTGATCCGCACTGTGTATACATTATATTTCCAAACTGTGAAACACCAGACACTGCAGCCTGCCCATCTGTCAGCTCTGTAAATGGTCTGAGAAAACAAAAATAATGACAATCCCACTAGTAATTTTTGGCATTCTGTCAGACTCACTAAAATATACAGTTTAACATACAGAAATGTGAAAGAAATGCCAAGGAAAACCAAACACATCCATGTCCAGAGTTTCACTGCTGATAACATGTCTTATTAGGATAATAAACACATTTCTCAGGCAGGGTGAATGGTTAGGACTGCTATCTCTGAGTTAACTTATTCTAAAGACCTCAGAAAAGTTCACAGGGCCAATTTATTGTGGAGGTTTTGTTTCTGAAAATTAGTTTCAGCCAGAGACTCTGAACCAAGTAGTTCAAAGAAGAGGCAAAACTGACCTGACCCCTAAAAGACATTACATTTATACACAGCAAATTGAAGCATTTTGAGGGAGAACACTTTTTTTATAGCATCAGCCTAAAAAACAGAACAAAGAGAAAAGGTGTTTCAATCATGGCCCCTGCACGGCCAAGTCAGAGCTTGGAAAAAGTCAATTTTATCTAACAGGCTGAAGATATTCAGTTCCTGTTTGCTGGGCCGTTTTATCCAAGACCTTCAAGATCAGTGACATTTTCAGCAGTTTTAGTTGAGCAGGTGTTGTATTTTATGTCTGTTATTTTTATGCTTTGAGACTCCTTGATTTAATGAGTCTCTACTAAAGGTTTTTAGTAGAGACTATAGACTGCTATAGTAAGCAAATCTTAATTTTCTATTCATGTCATATTTTTTCCCCATTCTAATTACAGTGTTCCCACATTTTTATCATTACCCTTGGTAATAGCAATTAAGGAGCTTTAAGATAAATGTGCCTATAATTACAGAAGTAAAATCTAACATATAAAGTTTCATACACATTAAATTATATATTTAATGTATAGAAAGATGAATAAAGGGCTGAATTTTCTGAAAAAAATTATGAAGTGTTTTTTTGTTGTTTTTTTCCCCCAGAAATCATAGGTACCATTATTATAAGCACCCCTAACAATTTCTATAAACTGAACCTGAAGCTTTACTTTTTAATTTGATGAGAGTTCCCAGAAACTTTTAATTTGTAGTACAATAGCTCCTGTTTCCGCTGGTTATAAATGTAATGAGACACAGATGGACAATGTTCAGCTGGTTGCTAAACACGTTTCTGTTCCACATCATAAATGAAAATGTTTGGCCACTGTTAAAAACGTCTGGGTCTATTTTGGTCAGTCATGAGTATGAACATTTCTAGAGAAATTGACCTGATTTTTCTTCCTGGATAAAAGGGGGATGACTACATATGTGCTCTATCCTTTTCAGGTTTTTATTTTTTTATAAAAAGACAATGTATCTGTCTCTTTTTGTTATCTCACATGAAATCCCAATCAACTTTGCAGTTTGTGGTTGTAATATGGTTAAATGTAAATTATGAAGTCTTCTGCCATGTCTCTGTTTCCCAAATGAATAGTGATTGGATTGCTGGCAACCACCTTACAAATGTGAACACATGGCTGTGAGCCAAAAACGCATTTGAGCTTGGTTTTCCTCACTTCCCATGCATTCCAGCTGTTGGTGCAGAGATAAGCCCCAGCTTTGAGAGATTAGCCCCTAACTACAATCAGCACACTTTAACTAGCAAAGATACATCTGTCCCAATGCACTTCCACACTGATTTCTCCCATGTCTTTTTTTATTATTATTTACAGAAGTTTGATTTTTAAGGTATGAGAGGAAGGAATGCTGCATTAACAGTAAATGGTATCTAAATGTCATTTATTAGCATTTTTAAGAGTTGTAAATGACTCCAATGACTTCATAAAAGCTTCTCTCCCAGGATGAGACACTCTGAACAGCAGGGAGTGACACAGATGATTAAATTCTGACACCAACAATTACCAAAAACTTCTTCAATGACAGCCTTTCTCGCATCAGAGCGACAGGTCACTGAACACATCTTTGTTATCTAACAAAAAACTGACACAGCTCTCAGGAAAAGGGATTTCTCTTTGTCGTTGTGAAAAGCTTCTTTCACTGTGGGGAGGGATGTGTGGACTATGTGTGCACTACGTCCAGCAAACATGAAGAAATGAAAAACATTAGCCTGAAGCATTAGCAAGGAAAGAGGAAATGAATTGCTCTTTGATAGGAAAAGAATTGTTGCAAAGATAAGGACGAGACGGTGCAAAGACTTTGCTTGGCGTTCTCAAGCATGCAGAGGAGATCGCACAGAGATGGTTGAATTAGACACACTTTGCCAGGCTGCATGCTTCTGTGCTGATGGAAGGGCCAAATGTGAGCTCAGAGCCAGAAGCCTGTATTATAAGGACAATTGTGCCTGTTCGCTCAGCATGTGCGTCAGGTGGCACTTTGATGTGCCAAACCTCCCATACCCGGCTGACAGGGAGGGGGGAAAAAAATGCACGACTGGTATAAAGCGTTCTCCAGAGGAACATATTCAGTGGCTCCATGATTTCTGCTCAATAAGTCAGAATACCAAAAAGTATGAAAAGCAAAGTCATATCCAAGAGTTTTGCAAGAATGATTATGAAAAGTGTAAACATGTCATATATCAACTGTGCAGATGCAGGATGGTGTCGGTTTCCTATCATCCTCCTAGTTCAAATAACAACCACAGAATGATTAACATTCCTGTTTGAATACCAGTATCTATTGTAAAACCCAATCTTTGCCGGATGACATTTTATCCGTCTCCGTCTTCCCCTCTCCTGCCTGCTTTGTGCTGTCTCCTATCAAATACATAAATTCCTCAAAAGTCATGAAAGGGAAAACTGGCCAATCTACTTCCTCCGTAGCTACTAAATAGCAGCAGGAATCCCTAAATCCAAGTTTCAATTCCTGGTTCCCACTGCTGCATCCACAGCTGCTGCAAAGCGTGCACCACGTCATGGGGCTTGCAGCGTTGCAAGGAGTTTATCTACTGACATGTAAATGTTTGGTCAAACCTTTTCCTACTCAGAACTATTTGATAAGACGTTCAGCCGAGCCCTTAAATTCCAGATGTTTTTTTTTCCTTTTTCAAAAACTTAAAAGGTGAAAGTGGAATGGATAAGAATGCTCCACCAATGTTTTAGACTTTTCAAATTTCATCCAAGCATTCATACTTAAAATTATCTACAGAGATGTGTAGCACACGTATACCCACAAAACAACTAAAAGATGTTATTTTGTGAGAGGCAATAATGTAGATGTGTCCTTACTGTACAATGCTTGCCTCTTACAGGTTTCTTTGAGTTCAGTAGTTATTTTGGTCACACTTAAATCTTCCAGATCAAATTAATTTTATGAGTAAATTAAAAATTTGAGGGAAAACTATCCAAATCAGTCAGATTTTTTGGGAGAAATGTCATATATCAACTTCTTCTTGTGGTTAAATGTTAAATTATCTGTGGTCGACGACATTGTTTTTTTGGAAAGCTGAATTAAATTGAACCATCCACATCCAGGCTTGATTACTGATAAATAAATCAGTTAAACAGAACCTGTCTGACAGCATCAAGTAGGATGGAAGATAATAAAAATATAAAAACACATTTAAGAACAAATGTGAAGCAAAGTCAGAGACATCTATTTGACTAAAAAGGCTTACAAAGTCCTTACTGAAGCTTTGGCACTTCAGTGATCCACAGTGAAACCATAAAACACAAATAGAGAAAACATGGAGCAGCAGCAAACTTTCACAGAAGGTATGAGTCGACCAAAATTATTCCAAGAGCACATTGATGACTCCTCCAGGAGGACACAAAAAACAGAACATCTAAATATATACAGAGCTTTTAGGGCAAGAGCTTTTTCATTGATTTAACAATAAGAACAAAACTGAGAATGTCATCTATAAAATAGAGTTCTGAGGTGACAACTTCTGCTGACCAAACTGAACACAAAGGTCTGTCTCACTTCTGTGGAAAAAAAAAGACTTTATGAACTTTTGGAAAATATTGTGTGGACACATGAAACAGAAATTCTTTGGAAGGTGTGAATCCAGTTACATCTGGTATAAAACAAACACAGTATTTCAGAAAAAGAGCTTCATGCTCGAATACTTGCCGTAGTCCACATAAACATGAATTCAACTCTTTAGCAAGAAATCCAAAAGGAGAAGGTTTCTTGAAGTTTTTAGTTGTGCAATTTAAAAAGCACTATGATGCAATCATGGGACTGTCGCTCTGTTCAGTTTGACTATGTCAAAGTGTGTTTGCCCCATCAAATAAACTTAAATTAAATAACATCTGTTGAACTGGATTAATATAAAACCTTCATCAGGAATCTAAACCTTTTTGAATTTTGATGCATTTGCATTCAGATTATTCTCCTATGCGGGCTCACACTCATCATTCTGTCACATTCAGACAGCTTTGAAAGGAGCCTTTCTAACCTGTGGAGAACACCTGCTGATACGATAAATCAGGAACATAGAAAGGGAAAGAGTCAAACGTCAGCGGCAATGAAGCCCTTTGAGCCACTTAAAAATGTAAAGCTTCTCTAACAGCCACACATTTTGAAAGCGGGCGAGCGCTGCGAGTGCAGAAGGTAAGGCGGCAAGCGGAGAGCTCCTTTCCTCGTGGCTGCGACACGGGGGCACATTAAATCCTGTATGAAAAGAAAATCAGCGAGCAAATTTCCTGTGTCCTTTATCACAGTGATGATTCTCCCACACTTCCCATTTTTATGTACAGCAAAAAAGATTTGGCATCAGAGTTTGTATCACTCTCCAGTAGTTTGTGCTTCTGACAGATCGTGTGACAGGAAAAGAGAAACCTTGAATAAACATATCAGGCTCCTTACAGAAAGGTATGTAGATGTGACAAGGGAATAAAGTAATGATACAAAACAGTCACAAAATGTTTGTGTTGTTTCTGTAAATTTTCAACATATATACAGGTTTATAAAAATGTCTCTGCATCAAATTTCAAAATAAAACAGGTTGAATAAAATTGTAATACTTATTCAGATTTGAAGGGCACAGCCCTACATGTTCATTTCAGCTACACAATATCTGAAGTGAAAAAGGTGAAGGCTGCAACTTTTTTGAAAAAACTGAGCATCTGCAGTGAAATGGGATGCAGTGCTCAACACCTGGAGCCATCTTGCCTCAGGCTCTGAAACACACCAGCTTTATCAAAAAAGAATAAATAAAATAGTCCACTTCCTCTGTCATTTAGATACAAGGCCAAGGCAAAGCCGGGCGACGGCCTGACTGGCAGCCCAGCTTTGATTTCATTGTTACAACAGAGGGGAATGACACCCACCACGTCCCTGTCCTCTCCACTAGTAGTGACGGGGACAGGCATCTCCAACATCCTGCCAGAGGAGGGGTGTAAAATTAAGGATGCAGCAACAAGCCATCTGGGCCAGCTTCCTATGTTTTAGAACCTCTGTCCCTGACCAAAACTTCCTGTATCTTACTCGCAGGCACACAGGACAGCTCAGTCACTTCCTCTGTGCCGGAACATTTTGGCTTGTCATCATTTTCGTAACTGAGAAATTGCTTCCCTTGAACATTCTGGTAAACAATTCGCCCTGTCTGAACTGGCAACGACATTTCACTTGGAAAAAGAAAAACAAGATGTGTAAAAACAGTGCCTTCCCAGCGTTTCACTGACTGATTATGCCCTTCCAAAGTTCATACTTCAAATTCTTCATAGTAGATGGAGGTAACTCGTCCTCTTCAACACAGAAGGTTGTGGCACATCTTGACAATCTGACAGTGCTGTAGCTTTCCAAAAACTCACAACCCATTTGACTTGAATTACATCAGAAGCTCCTAAATTGGGGACTATAAATATTCAATATAAGAACAATAATCTCTACAAAACCCGTAGTGAAAGGTTTCCAACTTTCTTTAAGAAATACAAACTCATTTGTGTAAACTCCTCACTTTATCACTACTGCATAGTCCAGCCACCCAAAAGAGGAAGTCTACTTTAGACAAAGCCCTCACCTATGGTCAGGAGACATGAATCATGACAAAAAATGTTGACCATTGTTGAGTATAAACAGACTAATAAATCAAAACTTTGCTTTTTGACTAAACTCTTTCTCTACCAAGATAGACCTGAGCAGGACTCACATTACAGCAGACGAACCCCCAGTCTGTCTATCTATATGCCATCACTCGTAATCAAGACACCAAGATGCCTACTTCTAACCCTGAGAAAGCCGTCCACTTTGTTTCTGTTGAGAAATATGGCCTCAGACTTGATGCAGCTCACTCTCTTCCCTGTCTCTTTACAAAAGGCAATGAATCACTCCAGTTGACACCAAGGGTCATGATGCCAACAGAGCCGCATCATCCGCCAAAACAAAAACTGACACTTCGAGGTTCTCAAACCAGACATCCTCTCTCAACAACTAAACCCTAAGATCCTGTTTATGAGCACCACAAATAGGATCCGAAAACCAAGCTCCTGTTACTCCCTCGGCAATTCAGCAAGGGTTTCAACATGGGATGAAAGCCACAGTGCTCCTCCTAAATTAGAGCTCTCCATATCAGCTAGGCACTCTCTCAACTATGATCACTTGATTGTTGGAAAACACTGTCTGGTCCTATTCCTTAAAGACTGAGACTAACATCCCTGTCCGCTACTCCCCAGGTGTTAATCCAGTCCTCCATGCGACATCGAAGATGCATATCAACCATATCAGCTTCAAAATTTTCAGTTTTCAATGTCATGCCCTGTTTCTGGGTAGCTTTTGAACGTACTCCTTGATTCCTGAATCAGGAAGCTGTGCTGCAGAGCAGCATTAGTTAGCTAATGCTAGCCCATTGTGTAAGCTAATAAACAGGAAAAGAGAGGATACTCTGTTTCAATTGTTATTTTTTTAATTCAGTACTTGTGATTTTTTTAAAATAAACAATATTGTTTATACCTCAGCCTATGAAAGATAGCGTTGGTACTCCCTCCCTTCTAACTCTTCTGTCTTGGAGGATGAATTATTGTGTTTGTTGCTCAACTCCCAGAGATTCAGAAGCTATAAAATAAGCCTCTGCTGCCATGCCAGATCTCATGGTGAGGTAAATCACTGCGGAAGCTTAAGATGCTGAAGAAAACAAGGCAAACTAGGGAGTGCAGGGTCAACTATTATAGTACTGAATGCCTAAAGGGAGGAAAGCTGGCAATTTCCTCATGCTTTGCCAATAAACTTTTTCCCATGCATTTGAACCAAGCTCAACAGCCCAGCAACACATAGAGAGCGATTATATACACCAAGTACACAGCTGAGACTGAGCTGGATTTTAAAGGGTTTTTGAGGTTGGGTCTATTAATAAATACTCTAAATGATTCCAGTTTCCAAGCAACAAAGTCACTTTAGAGTGTTGGCTTGACTGTATTCAGTTTCAGATCACGAGCAGAGAGTTCAGTCCTCCGTAAAATGTTCCTCAACAGTCTAGCTACACTAATTGCAATAAATGTCCTGTTATTGGCTCATATTGGTGAAAAACAGAATGCAATAAAAAAAAATCAATTCATGCAACATATTTGTAGTTTCAAGTTACAGTCAATCAGCTTGTCTACTTCTCATTTAGACTCAGCATACAAAAGATTTATGTATAAAATGTGTCATCGTTTCCCTTGATGGGAGGTTTTAAGAACCCAGCAATAAAAGAGCACTTTGAAAACATTATGTTTATGCACACTGCAATATGAAACTCCAGAAGGATTTAAAAGTACCAAAAGAGCAGGAATCATAAGAGGGGAAGAAATCAATAGGTTAAACCTTTCCTGCATGGTAATTGTTCTAAGAATGGTGGTGCCTTTATAGAAGGTAAAGAAGAGAAAGCAAAACTAAGACCTAATAAATGGCATTTTGTTTGCAACTGAGGAACACAGGCTTTCAACACAGAAATGTTTCTGAATGAACTTGAAATAATCTCTCCGTGTCGTAAGTTACAGACACTGACAGATATAGAGAGAAGGAAATGTGTTTGTTTATGAGAGAACAGCAAAGCTATGAGCTGTACAATTGATTTGTATTATTTTATGGACAACAAGACGTACAGGTGTAAGAAGTCATCTGTTTCTGTCACCCTCCCTCTGCCGTGTTAGATTGCTTTCTGAATTTCAATTCCTTGCATAATAAGGTTAAGCAGAATGTACAGACCACTTCTGGGAAGTCTGACTGTTATTTCACCTTTCGTCTGCCAGCTCTGGACCTCCTCATGCACTGAGTGCTTTGAAACAAACTTCTACAACTTTGTTTTTCTACATTGATCCAGAACCCTGCTAATAGGAAAAGGCTTGTCTTCAGATTGGAAGACAGACCTGGAGCCATATAAAGTCAAGCAGCAGAGGTGAAAAGTGCATCAACACTTAAAAGTCCGGCCATGTAGTTTATTTACTGCATATTGTAGAATAGACAACTTCTACAACAAAAGAGTGATTTTTTTTGTGTGCCAATTTTTTTGGGGGGGAATTGTGTTTTACATCTTGCATCATGAAACTGCAAGAAGTTAGCTTCTTGTTTTGGGTCCCAAATTCAAGTTTTATAACAATTCTGTTATCTGCTGTACACCAAAATACTCTATCAACGTTGGTGCAAAAGTTCCCCTGCAAGTTTTAGAGTCAAGACACAAAATGTCAGCGTCAACCACTTTGTATTCAGGAGATGTGTTTGCGTGAATTCATTCAGCAGGAAGCGACTTGAGGTCATCTCTCACATTGCTAACAGCAAACGCATGTCTTTAACGAGTTTGCAACATTGTAACTCGGCTTATTCTGCTGCTGGAAGCTTTCTCTCTGGCGCAGGAGGTCTGTTGCTAATTCAAGTTGTAATGGCAAATCATGTTGAAAGCAGCTTGATTGAAAACAGGTAAATAGTCTATATACATAAAAAAAAAAACACTGGAATGTACTGGTCATAATCAGCTTAAAACCATCTACAGCTTGACTGCAGTCACACTGCCCCGATCTACATGGACAAACCAAAAACATTATGTGTTGAACATAACTAAAATGATTGAGACTAGATGGCCAATTTTTTGCCTTTCTGGGAACTGAAAAACACATTCTGAGAGAAGATTCATATGCAGATTAGTATCGCAAGCATATAAGACGAGTGTCAGTAGCTCTACCTCTCTGAGCTTTGAGAGTAATAATTTATTCCTGTTAAATAATTTATTTAAGATATAGACCCTGTTGGTAATAACAATGCTAAATGCTGGACCTCAATTTGACATATTCACTCAAATCAATCAAACTTTATTTATATTGTGTCTGATTGCATCTTGCACTTACCAAAGTGCTTCACAAAATGAAACAAGCAAATACAGAACACAATAAAACAGAAAGAGTGCTAATTAAAAGGCTAGAAAATACAACAATGTAACAAATAAATAGGGAAAATATAAAAATACTAAAAGTCAAACAGCATAAATAAATGGGTCTTAAGTTTGGCTTTGAACAGAACCAGGTCAGAGATGGCACATAATTCATAGGGCTGTTGGGCCGGCCGCAGAAAAAGACCACTCCTATCAGACGTCTCCAGCAGACATTGACCAGCAGACCAGCTGGTCAATATCTGCAACCCACTGCCAGGCTGGTGGGTTTTCAAGAGTTCAGAAACATAGGGTGGTGCAAGGACGTTCAGTGCTTTAAAACAAACAGCAACAGTGTAAACTGTATCCTAACCTAGCCTGAACCCAGAGCCACAGCAGAGATAAAAGGAGTGGTGTGTTCATGTTTTTGTGAGTTAAGTCTATAAGTGAGTAGCAGAGTTTTGTACAAGCTGCTAACAGGAGTTGGTAGACTGGCTCATATTGACATCAGGCCTAAAGATAACAAAATCATGGATTGCCTTTTCTGGGTAAATGTAAAGAATGGCTTTACTTTAGACAACAGACAAAACTGGATAAAGTTCTTTTTCAAAACACCTGGTTTGTCAAGTTTTACCCCCAAAAAAGACATAGACTGGATGAAACGTTACATAACATACTGGAAGCATCAAACTAAATCCATTTGGTTTTGTCATTATTTAGGTCGAGAAATGTTTGAGAAAGCGATAGTTAAATATCCTTTAAGCGCCTGTCAGTGGAGTTATTAATGTTGACTGATGGTTTAGAGAATCAAATCTAATTGTCTTATACAATTAGATTTGTATAAAACATTATGATTATTATACATTAAGATAATTTTACTGCCACAGCCAGTAAACAAGTTCTCTAGGCAATTGTTCTGATGTAATGGTGCAAATACTATACAAAGAAAGAAGTAAATAGAATCAAAAATAAATGAAATAAAATAAGAAAAATACAAAAATTTTAATAAAAATGTGCAATAAATTGGGTTATATGTATGAGAACAGTAAAATGATTCTCTTGCAAAAATGTTAACTCATCCAGTATCAGATGTTTCACTTTAGCACAATTAATGTCAAAAGCACTTCTTGATTAATATTCATAGTGAGTTCAGCATAAAAAATCTGCCATGTTTTATTCCGTAACTATTCCTCCATCATGAATTTTGGCTTTCAGATCTACTTTGTTCTTAATTTCTGCTTTCCCTCAACGTCAAAACATTTACATCTTGAATCCTTCTCCTCACATACAATAATATTTTTGCTTGAGTTGTCAAGCCAATCAGTCTCAAGTTAATGTCCTTTAAATGGCTTTGTTTTTGTTTCCTTTTTACTTTTAGATTGCTCTGCTCAGAGAAACCCGGTTCCCAATATCTTCATTTTCATACTTTTGGTCACCTCGATTTTTTCAGCCATATTTAACATTGAAAACAACCATTTATAATATCCAAACGCCCTGAAACTTTTTTTATGGTGTTAATATTTATAAGCATAAAGGGGCTTGCTCCCTTTACTGAAACACAGCTGATTGCATATTTTCATCCACAAGCACCTGGACTCACTCATTGTGCTGTGCCCTGATTTACATGGCTTAAAAAATTTTAACTGAAATCGAGGAGGAATCAGAAATATGAAGCTAAAAACACCACAGATGGTTTTCATCTACTGTCCAACACCTACTTTGACACATTTTTGGCTTTCCCCTGCAAATTCCTAATGCTGAGAGAGCTTATCACTCTTCTCCAGTCATAGTTGGTGTTGTTGGTGCTTTAACATGATGACCAACCATCCAAAGGCCCAAGGGCCCTCGAAACACTCTGGCAGTGATAATGGAGGGACCAGAGGCCTTGTTTATTTGGGCTTTCCTGCCGAAACCTTCCCACAGGGTGCAGCAACAGCATTCCTAGCTCCGTCTGAGCTGCTCTCCAGCTGATAGAAGAAAATATTGAAGGTCAGACATCATGAGTTTGCTCCTCTGAGTCCTGAGGTTGAATTCTGAGATCAGCACTGAGAATATCAGGAGAGGGTAATGTTGGCCAGTAAAAACTCAACCGCCATGATTTGACAGCTCTAATAACACCAAGAGTTGAGAGTCAGATTTCTGGGATGATCTGATCAAGCGGTGGTATGCGTACAGAAAACACTCTGCTTTAAAAGAAAAAATCAACAGCAGGAAGCAAAGCGTGAGCTAAACATCATCTGGTCCTTCATCTTAGTCAGAAATTTTCACCACCTTGATACATCTTGTTTTTTTCTGCTGCGTATCCTCTAAATGGCCAATGTAGCTGTAAAATAACTATAAGAAGACGAATGAACCAATTTCCAGCAACATCTTGCTCCATCTCGCCATCATTTCCTCAAAACTTAATTTCTATAACTGTTCGAAAACCCACATAATTTAAAGAAAAGACTAAGTTTGATATGAATATGGTAGAAAATGTTTCTAGAAGCATCTTGATGCCCAAAACTTGGTAGCTGATGTGTAAATGATATCCCTTCTACACCTTACATGACAATGACGTCTGATCTGGCAGGTCTGCAGTATACTTTCTCTCAGTCTTCCCCTCTGATTTAGATAACAACATGCCCTATTTCTCTAACCTCTGGTGAGCCATTTATTCCCCTCAGTGTCTTCCTGTGAGGCTATATTAGAAAAATGTTCCTCTCTTATATGGAGTGCTTTGCCTCCAGGATACACTTTCACATTTTGTTGCATTAAAACCACAAACTTCAATGAAATTCATTGGGATTTTATTTGATATTATTTCACAATAGTATTGCACAAAGTGCAATGTGTTAGACGGGAAAAAAAAACAAACAAAAAAAAAACAGACAGGATTTCTTTTTTTGGAAAATGCTGGTGTCACATCCCAACTCCCACAAAGTGCAATACTATTGTGAACTGGAAGGATTTAATAATCTGACAAGTGTGTTTTGTATCTGCTGTTAGTCCTCTTTGCATTGTTATCGCTGAGTAAAAACCAGAGCAAATAATTGTTTTCACTTGTCTTCTAATTAGTAAATAGAACCCACCTGTGTGTAATTTAAACTCAGTCTAACTACAGCTGTTCTGGGAAGGCTTCAGACAAGATTAAAAAAAAAAAAAACAGGCTCATGAAGAGTGAGCAACAGCCAAGCTTTAAGCGGCTCACAGAGCTTTGTTTCGTCCAAAAATGGAAGGAGTTTTTCACAACAACTAAACTAGCAAGACATGGCTGCCTGCCTAAAATGACGGGATGGGCAGGGAAAACACTCATCAGAGAAGCAGCAAAGATGCCCATTGTAACTCTGGAGGAGCTGCAGAGATTCACAGATCAGGAGGGAGAAATTGTTGACTGGACAACTATTTATCATGTCCTGCAAATATCTGGGAATAATGAAACGGTGACAAGGAGAATATAAATAAAAAACAAATCACAAGAAGTCCTATCTGCGCCATATAGGTCACAAAGTCAACATGTGGTACCATGTGCTCTAGACAGAAGAGGCCAGAACTCAACCTTTTGACTTTTATGCAAAATTCTATGTGTGGTGAAAAATTAACACATCACCTCACTGTGAGCAAATTCCCACAGTGAAACATGGTGGTGGTAGTGTGATGCTGTGGAGATGCTTTTCTTCAGCAGGAACAGGGAATATATAATATAATAGTAGTACTTTTGTCCAGCTCACACTGTAACTATAACTGACATTATGTTCTTTCCTTCTAGATGTTTTTATTCCTAAGTTATAGTCTTGTCAGCTGTGATTTTTTTTAATAGAATATGTTATGAATCTTTATTTTGTTTCTCATACTGAAAAACAAATCTGCATCATAAAATGATCAGAGTCATATGCAGTCAGAATCCCAGTCAGCATGGCAGCTCCGAGATATTAGAAAGGAGCTGGAGTTATGATCTCAACAGCCATATGTTGACTGCCCTCCTCACACAGCCTTCTCCTGTTCTTTATGAACAGCTGCTAAACAGCAATCACAAATGTACAAGTCAACAAAGACATTCAGCAAAACTGCAGACACCCATAATGTAAAGCAGGGGAGCAAGTCAAAGGGGTAAGGAGAAGGAATGTGTTTTACATTATATAGCCTTACATGCCTTTTCCACTGGAGCACAACAATGCCCACATGAATGCAAATCAAACTCCTACTTCTGGAGGATATGAACAGATCTGAACCCTCAACCCACCTCCCTCTCCCCCAAATGGGTCTGGTCCAGATCAGTGGGCTCCCCTCCCACTAAAAGAGCCTCTAAAAATGGGGCCTATGAGAAACATACGACCTCTTAAAAGTCCCACAACAAACCCGGCTATCATTTACCCTTCTGACTTCTTTGTAACATCAGTCAGTATCAGCTTCATTTCTAATAAACACAACAACAGCATACCTCCCCCTAGTGCCTATCTGCATGCAGACTTGTGACATTTGCTTATTAATTGAGTTTCATTCTGGGAGGAACTCCATACATAATTTATAAAGGCTGTCTTAGTGGTTCCAGAAAAAGATTACTGTTCATTGTTATTGCAAATAATTTTATTTAAATAATTGCACTAGCTTGAAAATTACAACGATAAAACAAGCTTAATTAATGACAAATCCTTGTAACAATGTATACACAATCGAACTTGATAGATTACAGTAAATATTTCTGAGCAGGAATTCCATAAGTTAGACCGCTAAAAGGCACTTTAAATAAGATAAATTTCAACCACATTTTAAAACGTGTCTACTAAGTTAAGTTCATATGTAACTAATTATAAAGCCCTTTTTTTTTCTTACCTCATTTGTCATTTATATATACATATATTTTAATCTTACTACATACTGTAATACTGAAATAGTTGTAAGGAGACGTAAATTGTAAATGTCCTGCTTTTTAGCGACGACTGGCGAAGGGTGAACAAACTCCATTTGACTTTGAGCACTGTCACTTATTTTTACTGAGACAGCATTAAACTTTTTCAACCTACTTTAAGAATGTGGTGTGTAAACTGTTTCCCTGAAAAGAACAGCTAAAATGTATCATCCACTGGAAACCGGGGGGTTTAGCTAAAGCTTGCTAGCAATTCCACTTTTGCATTAGCTCTGTTGCTAAACTAGTGCAAACTTGAATTCTTGTTCTAGCACAAAAGCTTCCTTAATTCAGTTTTTGACAGCTTGTTTGATACTTATTCTCAATTAGAAAAAAAAAATACAAAGAAAAAAGTAATAAAGCCTTGCTGTACTTTCCTAGACTACGCACAAAATATATGACATGAGGGTTGTCTGGATTATCTTTTCCAGTTCAGAATGTTTAGGAAAGATTTACTTGACAGTCAAATTTAATGTTATAATTCATGAACATTAAATCTACAAGACAGCACCCTTAAATCAAATACATAACTTTAATGACTAATATTCAATACCCGCCAAAATTATTATTTAAAGTGCAGTCTGACTAAATAAAGAAAAAGTTTACATCCTACGGTTATTAAAACAAAACATGGTGATTTAATGCATATTGCTCCAAAAAGTCAAACTGTTAGCTCAAATATTCCAAACTTTCCGTCTTTGTGGTGGAGTCGCTCACCTGAGGCGTATGCTATTCCAATCCAAGTCCGGCAGAAAAGCGTGAAATCTGTCTTCATCTCCAGATCTCCGGTCCAGAATTGCACAAGCTTGGTAGGATTTGTTTTGCTGTTAATGCAACTAGAAAGTGTTTGAAAGGGATTTTAATGGATGACAAATTACAAATCCGTAATAGTGAGAGGAGGGAGGCGGGGTGCGCTCAGGTGAACCTCGGTCAGTCTATGCGTGTAAGCGGACTGCTTCTGTGTCGGAAAACCCGAAGTGCTGAGAGAAAGAAAGGACATGGAAAAAAAACTTATAAAAAAAAAAAAAAAAAGAAAAGGAAAAAAAAAACCTTTTCCTCTTTTGTCAAAAGGATGCACAAGGTACTGAATGAGATTTACAATGATTTCCCTTTCCTTTGCTCGTGACTGGAGCGCACCCACCCACTCAGTTCATAAAACAAGCTGATTTGGAGGAGTGTTGGAGAGAGGAGGTGTGTAAAGAGAGACTGGGGGTAGGGGGCGGAGGGGAGTTCACACTAACATCCATGACAAATTTCCTTCCTGCAAAATCCCATCCGTCTCATCCTCTGTGTGTGAAAGACCTGCAGCGGTTACACGCACTGTGAAGAAAGTAAAGGTCTCATTAAAGAACATTGTAGAGAACCGCTGGTATTGATTTTATTTTCACGTTTAAGGTATGTGGAAGAGTCCTGGCATCTGAATAGCTCAGCAGGTTATCCTCACGCTGTGGGAATTGCAGTCAAAGTCACCACAGGAAGTGCCAACAAATGCCCCAATATAGACGGAAGCAAAACACACCACTTCAAGTGTCAGGCAAGTAACACTCACAGTGTTACTCGGCACGTAGGCAGGTATGGTATCAACGTCTTTCTTATACAGGTATGACGTAAATTAAAGTATACTTTTGCTAAAAGCAAAGACGGCATGTATTTGTCTTTAGTTTCATCTATCTTCCAATTACCTTCGACCAGCTTCCCTGTTCTTGATACAACATCATCCTCACGACATGATGCTGCCATTACCGCGTTTCAAAGTTTGGGACGTTGCGTTCAGGGTGATGTGCAGTGTTAGGTTTCCTTCACACGCAATGTTTTGCTTGTAAGCTAGAGAGTCCAGTTTTGGTCCCATCTGACCAAATTGCCGTCTTCGACATGTTTGTTGTGCTTGGACTTTTTATGGCTTTTATTCAAGCAATAACTTTCTCCTTGCCAGGCTCGCATCCATAAAGACCAGATTTGTTTGAGTAAAACGACGATTGTTTCAAGTCTCCTTTCAAGACTC
Source organism: Girardinus metallicus (assembly GCA_903067095.1). Lineage (NCBI taxonomy): Eukaryota > Metazoa > Chordata > Actinopteri > Cyprinodontiformes > Poeciliidae > Girardinus > Girardinus metallicus. The sequence continues at coordinate 23,876 of CAEGAE010038425.1, forward strand.
TTCCAGTGCTACCATTGGCTTCTTGGATTAATGCTGTCATTACCTAACCTGTGACTTTAGTAGACATGTCTACTAAAGTACACATAGCTATGTCATACTTTCCCAGTTTAGAGCCATGGTTTGAGCAGTGCTTTGCCAGATGCCCAACATTTTTGATGTTGTTTTATTATTAAAAACTGCATTAAACAACTTCCCCTTTGATCTGTCTTTTTGAGTCCCTTCGTCCTAATGATGCTGATTTTGTTACTAAAGTATTTTCTAACAAACTTGAGACCTTCACAGATCAGATGTTTTTATTCAGACATCAAACTACTCATGTAGACTCTGTATACTAAAGTTTCTGCACTAGGTTTTATTTAGGTGTATCACTGTAGAAGAGACTAACTACATGTATTAAAACACAGTTTTCCTTGTACAAAATGAGAATCTGTTCTTCCACAGTTACCTGCCATTTTGTGAATTACATTTCTAAAAAAAAAAAAACATTTATCAGTTCAGATCAAATTTTAGTGATTACTTAATGTTCGGACAAGATGAACACAAATTCTTCCTGAGTTTTGGGGAGTGTCTTATTTTATGAAGAGCCTGCAGTTATTCATTCAGAGAGTGAGATATAAAGGTGTCTCCAATGAACTGCCTGGAGATCTTCCAGACTCGTCCAGATCCCGTTAACCCCACTCCACCCACACATCCATCACCTCAGGGGAGTCTTCAGAGTGTAAAGGAATATCTTCAACCGAGAGTGCAACAGACGGGCCTCACAGTGAGCTGCTGTCAGCTCTGTTTTATTTCACGGGCAGGGATCGTTGCAAATTGAAAACCAGTGTGCACTCAAGAGTACAAAACAGGGTAGTAGGGTTGTGCACTTTGGAGATGGAGTGTCAGGTGCAGCTTGTTCATTAACAGCCAGATCTTAAGCTTCGAGGGACGATCAAACCTCTGGTGGAGAAGAAACAGAATGCAGGTTCAGGCCAGTGTAATCCATCCCACACATCTTTACCGTCCAGTGCCAGGGGTATGCTGCAAATCAACAAGGTGCTCCATCTCCACTTAAAGACTGGAGAGTGTTACAACAAAAATAAAACCACCACTGACCCCAGATTCTTTGCTAACTCTGCCCTCGGAGCCGGGGGAGCCCTTGGACATCCATCAAACTGCTGCTGACAATGAGACAAAAGAGAACAAAATATTTTCAATGATGTGAATATGTTGTCATTCTCAGCTATGACGAACATGAAGCGTGTGGAATAACACAGAGCCAGAGGATCACGGCATGTTATTGTGGGCATGTGTTTCCCTCTAGACCCCTTAAGGCAATCCACCTCTGTTCATAAAACACAATGTTGTGATTGAATGGTTGTAATTAAAATGTTTTCCCTGGTTTCAGCCCTGGAGTGCCGTTGGCTTCAGAGGAAAATAAACACTTCAAATTGTGCTGATAGTGGAGCAAAGCTCAGGCCAGGGACTTGCCAAATCTCGTTATGGATTTAAAACAGATAATGCTCACGTGGAAGGACTCAAACAGTCTCATTAATAAGACACTGCTTACATCTAGACAACGGCAACAATGTCCCTCATGAAGGACGGCTCGGATGTCTCTGCTGTGTCAGATGAAAAGGTTGGAGTTAAATAATCTCGCTGGCTCCAGAGAGACATCCAAGAACTCAAGGACCCGTCCTTGAAGTGCCAGCACTCCATCCGGCCCATCCTCAGGTCAGGAAACAGACCACAGCTCCGCACAGCAACTACCATAGGAAGGATGTGGAGCAAGTAAAGCTCTCTCTAGCTCAGCGAAGTTCACATCCACGGACCTTTGGGGCAAACTCCACTTTGCTGAACTACTTTGAAGAGGTATACTGCACTCAGTAAATGTTTTGTTTTGTTTTGGCTTGAGAACGTCAGCCAAAATTTCACGCCAGCCATATAGTAGTTCATGTTTGTAATGCGGTAGCTCAATTTTTCATTCACAAAATCAGTAGCCATAAAATCAATCATGAGAGTAAATTGTGCATATTTATAGCATGAATTGACTTATGTTGCCTAACATTTTAAAAACCTTTTAGAAAGGCATGTTTTGAACCCCTCATCGCATGTTTTAAATCCCCTCCCAACTACTGAGAATATTTAAAGACATAAGTGGCTTGAGAAGTAGGTCTTTTTCATACAAAGTGTCCCAATTCAAAATATTACCAATCACATATAATATTTAAACTCTTTCAACAAATATTAACTGTTGTCTATATAGTAGTACGAAAGGCAGCAAATTAACATCAAACTATAACAATTCCAGCACCATACACATAGCCTATTTAATGGGAGGTTTTGTAGTTACTGCCTGTTGTCAGATTTGAACAGATGGTTTGCACTATTTTAATTTCAGACTACTGCTAAGTTTTACACTAATTAATTTGTTATGCAAAAATCTGGGTCATAAATAAGCAAAACACACATGTTAGAAGATGATAAAGGGAAATGAGGCTAAATATTTGAACTAGATGTACATATTTTTCCTAATTTCTGTAAGGTTGTTGAGCTCTAAAATAGACAATATAAAAAAAATCAACAATGGGTCACATTTTTTGTTTGTCAGAATAGTGGTAAAAATCTCACTTATACTTTGGTGTTAACTATGCAGATGACTACTGATTACTTTAATTCTGAAGTAGAATCCATGCAGTAAAAGAAACAGCAAATCAATCCTACAGCACAACAAATCATTACATTTTAAAACGTTTTTTAGAGGAAAAAAAAGGTTTGTCTTGTTTACAGTGGATACATTATTTTTGTAAGGAATAAACAATATTAAAAGAGTTTGATCTGTTCTTGATGCACCATTTCCATTGTCTCTGTGTAAACTCCAGGCGTGCTTTGGTCTGTAGTTTTTCTTGAAAATCCTTTTTTTCCAAGTAGTTAAAGTTGCTGAAGTGACTTAACAATGTTTTGTACTATTTATTAATAACAGTGGCAATCTGATAAATATACATAGCAGATATGCATGTCAGTGACAGGTAAAGCTAAACAGGATGTAAAATGTTTTGCTCATATCATAAAAAGTTGGAAAATAACCCACCCTAGTGAATGTAAAAACTCAAGTGTCAGGTGATGTCAATTAATTTTTAATACCGTATTGTAACCAATTCTAACTTGAAATGCACATTTAGAAATCTGTATTTGATCAGTAATTCTGGTTGAAGACTCTAACACTGGAGTGCTAGTTTTGTTCAAAAGAACCGTACATGCACAACATCTCAGCCTCACAGGATCCACAGAACAAAAGTTCAAATTTTGTTTGTGCTTTTGCCAATCAACAAAACATTTCACAGGAAAAGCACAAATCCCCGTTTGGTGTGGTTCATTGTGCCACTCCTCCGTTCAGAGGAGCAGGCAGCAGCATCCTGCTTCTCGTGCCCTTGAGGGCTGTCAAAAAACAGAACCTCAGAAACAACCACACTGTCACTCTGTTTGCCTGACCTTTCACCTGACGGGAGGAAACAGGACGTCTGTGCTCTAGTGTGTTTGTGGAGATAACCCAAAAGCCCGCCTGTTCTCGCTGTGTCAGAGATGGCTCACAAGTTTCACAAATTCCAGTCCAGGTGCAGCAGTGTCAACAAGCTTCCACTGTCTCGGGGTTTAAATGGTTTTGGACTGCCATCAACCGCGGAGTATGCAATTGTGCAGCCTACTTTGATGATGCCTTATAACATCCTTGATAGGTTCAAGTAGTGAGGACTTTAACCCTTCAGAGATGATGAATGCGTACAAAGTTGCAGCTGCTCAAAAGAATCAAAGGCAGTCAGCTTAAAAAGAAATTTTGACTTGGTTTATTGTCCGCATCATCAGGTTTACATTTTACATCCATAAAACACAATGCATGCATTTGTGATTGAAACTAGGCACATACAATGACTACGAATGAATGTTTACAGTTCAATTCTGTGAAACTGGAAAGCTTACAGACAGAACAGACTTATTTCAAACTCATGCATAAAACATGAAGCCATTAAATCAAACATAACATCTCAAAGTAAAGTGCACAGATCATTCGTGCTGATTAAAAACAAAATGGAAAGGAAACCTCTTCCTCAAGACACTAAAGACAACAACCCTGATTTTTTATGAGAATATGCTATATCTATTTCCATATAATGTAAACCTGTAACAATTACAGCTTAGAAATGTTTAGAAAAACAGAAATTATCCAAAAGTGAATTAATGGCAGGGGTGCCTTTCAAAGTCCTTAGTGAAGAACAGAACAGGTTTTTAATGCTGAGCAGTATCGACCGACTACAGTTATCCAGACAGAGCCCCATGGAGGAGCTTCATAGGGTGAGGTTTCTGTCCGTTTTCGCTGATGCACGGGCTGAAGAAGGGGAATACTTTTCCCCTCGGCCCCTTGCTGAACAACCACAGAAGGTTCATATCGTCGGCGTTGTAGAAGGCCACCTTCCTCTCGTCGCAGTCCAAGTACACCCCGATCCTCTGTGGGGGTGACCCGAGCTGCAGCCTCGTCCACGGCTGCGTCCCGACCCAGTACTCGCTCCCGTTCCGCAGCCGTAGGGTCCAGTAGCCGTTCTCGGGGCTGAGTTTGATCCGGGCGCGCCTATCCACGGTTTCGGAGGCAACGCCCAGGTCCCATTTGGGGCTGGAGCCCACTTCAACTTCCCAGTAATGTCGCCCTGACTGGAAGGCCTGGGCAGCCAGGATGTTGACGCACTGGACGAAGCGTTTGCTGTTGCTCGTGTGCGGGGTCATGACATCGCACTCGACAACCTCGGTTTTGTCCCGGGAGACGTGGATGCTGGGATGTGCCGTCTCTACGTCAAACGTTAAGGCAGTAGGACCTTTGGGTTGAAAAGATTCATCAGGCGTTGGCACAAATATCGTTTTTGCAATAAAGACTTGACATGAATTCATACCGCTTTGTGTTTTTGTTACATTACGGCTACAATATTCAGTGTATTTATGAGGAGATTTTATGTGATAGACCAAAACAACAACATACATCATTGTGAGAGAAGAGAAATACTACATTAAAAGTCTGAGATGCACTCTGCCGTGTTTAATGGTGACAGTCTGAGTGATAGTCCGACTGGAGACCAAAATCCCAACATTTGTTACATCTTTAGTTGATGCTGGTGTGAATGCAATGTAAGATTAATTCATTTACGCAAAGCTGGAAACTATGTAGTAATCAGAACTACAGAGTTGGTTTAAATGGATTTTATTCAAGACTAACAGAGTAAATGGTCTAAAGACATATGAACCCCAAGCATTTATGACTTTTAGTTATTCAAAATATTAAAAACCGATCTGCCATTTCCTTCTACAACATAATTATGGTCATGATCTGACAATGGGAAAAGGTTGACAAGGTATGAATATTTCTGCACTGCTATTTCTCTAAAATGCCTCTGAAAGTTGCAGCATCCGTCTGTGTTTAATGATGCTCATCAAATGGGAAGTTACCTGGCTTCAGGGCCTTGAACATCCTTCTCCATGTGATATATTGTAATGGAGCCAAGTATTTGCTGCTGAAGGCACTGATATCAAAATCTGGCACCACGTTCACCTCCACACAAGGCCTGTGGATTAAACACATTTTATTAGGGTATCTAAGATCAAATAACATTAATTAGATGTCAAAGTCTAATATGTGCATGACTGGTGTTAAAAGGCCTGGGAGCAATTACTGTGTCACTCTGCGGCAGTAAATGCTTACCTCAACTGTGGAAACTGTCAGGAAGGAAACCAAAGAAGTCATATTAACTTCAAGTTGCACACAGGCAGAAAAGTTATAAATTAGATGAAGCTCAAGTTTTTATTCCATCATAATATTTTAAATTATGGTTAGGTACAAGAAAAAACAACTTTACGAAATGAATAGACTTGGACTGAGAAGGCTCCACCTCAGTCAGTGCGATGTTCGACTCCTGCAGCAGCTTTATGTTATTTTCCAGCTCCCTCGCAGCCAGCTCTGCGGCCTCCAGGTGACGTTGGACCTTCTCCAGTTCCTCCGCCTCCTCTCTCCTCAGCTGATCCAACGTATGGTTCTCCTCCTCCTGCAGGATCTGATGCAGAGCTCTGAACTCACTTTTGACACACCCCTGCAGATCTGCTCCAACCCTCTGGAGAAGTGAGAAAGTACTGGTACGTCAGGAACATTGACGTTGCCAAGTGACTTAGATACATCAATACAGTGCCCTTGCAGTATTTAATTGTAAATTCCATATTAAAAGACCAACATAAAGCACAAATGATTGACAAGCTGAAGGAAAGTGATTCACAGCTTTATAAATGCTATGAAAAGAAAAATGTGGCAGGATTTCTATTCAATTCCAAGAGGTCAATGCTTTGTAGAACTCTGCAATGAATCTCCTTCCACTGCAGTTTCTGCTGCTTGACTTTACGTTTATACATCTAGATAATATTTTTTTGCCTATACTTCTTTGTAAAATAAGTCAGATTTGGTCCAATTGGCTGGAGAACTTCAATGAACATCCGTTTTCCAGGTCTTGTAAAACATTTTTCAATTAGCATTATTGTGGGACTTTGACTAGGCCATTCAAAACCAAGTCATTTAAAGCACCAAACAAGTTTAGAGTTAGAACTATACTTAGCTCCATCCCTCTTGCAGTTAACTAATTTCTGATTAGCTAACTTGTTGGCGCTAAAGAAAATCTTCCCCACAGCATTACGTTTTCACCACCGTGCGTCACTGTGAGCACGATGTGTTCAGGCTGATGTCCAGTGTTCTCTGCCACGTAGCATTTTATACTTGGGGTTAAACAAGCAGCCTTAATGTGGATTATAATTACTAATTTATTGACTTCTGGAGGCAATTTGTTGCACTGGATTTCATTTAGAGCGTTTGCATTAAAGGGAGCTAAACCCAAATGCATATTATAATATCAGAAAATCACATATTCTTTTTGATCCACTTCACAGTTATGATCTACTTCATGCTGCTCTACCACATATTTATCCAATAAAATACATTGAAATCTGTGACTAAGCTGAATGGGGAATGAACACTTTCTTTGCTTGTATCTGAAGAGGTACAAGCAAAAAAGTAGTGAAGCAATATTTAAACCTATTTCACACATTATAACAAACCTTAATCTAGGAGCAAAGTGGAATGCCAAACTATATTCACAAGACTCAATGCAGCAGAATCATGGGAGATGAAGGTTTGACCAGCACACGTAGTAATTTATCAGATCAGCTGTCTGAACAACTGTTTGAATTAGCTGGGTGCCACTGAACTAAGTATGTTTGATGAGGTCTGACCTTGTTAGACTGCTGCAGAATGGTTTATCAGAAAGCATCAAGGTTTTAACACCAGTCCAGCAGTTGCACTCCAACATATTTTAGATGAAGAGCCGTTCAAATGTTGTAAAGTAGTTTAAAAGGGGTTGAAATTCTAAATGCCTCAAACAGCCACAAGAAGTTTGCACTGATGACGGTTTTCTTTTCATCTACTCAGAGCACACGGCAAGCTCCCATCTGCTTATCACACTTGTATCTTATTCGCAACCGATATTCCGTTAAATGTGAGAAGCAGGATTGTGCTTAGACATTTGAGGAACACAATAAGAGACTATGAACGTAGCTGAAAACACAACTGAATGTGCTTGATGAAATATTAGGATCTGTTTGGTCGAGCCTACCTTTATGATATCCATCTTGTCTTTGTCTTTGCGAATGGTGCAGAGGAGATCCTCCTTCCTTGAGTTATGGCTCTGCAACGCCGCACTCAGCTTTTTCTGCAAAGCAATATGCAAATAATGTCTGGAGAAGCTAATTTATAAAATGTAAATTTGTACAATGTAGTGGGATAGGAAAGCCAGAGTAATCAGAACCCTCACCGCTACCTATTAAATTCCTTTAAAGCTGTATTTTGTGCTGACGCTGCATGACTTTGCAATTTAGAGGAAGCTATATGCTTGTATTTTATCTTGCAATGCAACAGTGGTACACACTACTACCACTGTTGTAGCACAAAGTCCAAGTGCTGTGGATTTGGAAGAGAAATCAATGTTGTCATCAGCTCCCAAGATGATAAGAGTGCACCAGCTGTGCACATAAAAACATAAACAAACATCGCAGTTTGAAAACAAAAATCAGGGATTTTGGTTTAAACGATTGTAAATTAACGTTTTACATTTTTTTTAGGTAATAGTCATAGACTTTAATATATTTTACTGGGATTTCAACATGAATCAACATAATGCATAAAAAAGAAACAGAAATGTAAATGTTTTCAACCTAAGCAGTTAAATCTATTTACAAGCTCATTGTAAGCCAGGCGAGACATTTGTAAATCATCAGTGGTAGTTCTTTTGGTGTGGCTTTACACAATGATCCTTACTTAGGTTCCACTCCATTTTATACCAAGTGATATAAAATGGACTGGAAGTGGACTTTGGCCTAATCGAGTCAAGCACAACCTGTCATTAAGACACAGATGTGGACTGAAATATGGAACACAGTTATATTAAACTTTTACAACTCAAATGGAAATGTCTGATCATTTCCATTTGTTTTGGGACATTTCATTATCTGCATAAGATATAATGCACATCAATCTAAAAATGAATGTGAGACAGCCAGATGATAGAACACACAGGGGAAGGAGAAAGCAAAAGCGATGAAGTCACCTCCAGATTCCTGATGTACGTGTCTGAAGAGGAGGACCGAACCTTGTCCACCATCGCTGCCACCAGGTAGTTGGTCTGAAACTGCTTGGACCTGAACTCTTTGCGGCATTGTGGGCAGGTTACAGGACCCAGTGTTCCCCTCCAGTACCTAGAGATGCACGCCTTGCAAAAGTGGTGCATGCAGGACAGCATGACAGGCTCCCGGAACAGGTCGCAGCAAATGGCGCAGGTCAGGTCCTCCCTCAGGCTGCCTTTGGAAGAGGGAGGAGGAGCAGCAGGAGCAGCAGCCATGCTGAGAGGCCTTTCCTCTCCAAAACGAAGAAGTGAAAGCTAAAGATTAGAAAACAAGAAGAAACTCGGGGTGGAGATCTGGCTTTTGTTCTGTCAGCAGAAAAACTCTGATGATAAACTAAAGACATTACATTGAATAGCTACATGTCCGGTCATGCACTTATGGCAAAAAGATTGAACTACAGCTATCAGTTATTTATTGTAAAATAGACTCCCACAGTATGTGTAAACAATTTCAAGTGTAAACTCAAATTAAGGTGATTAGGACTGGATAGCAAGCGACAGATCACATGATTCCTACTGTAAAAAGCCTTTGCTCAGAATGTTTAGTTTGCCGAGAGACTGTTAGCATTTAGAACCACATAGCCGCCCATGAAAAGTTAAACGGACTAAAAACCTTATCAAAACTATTATGTCACAACGATATAAGCGGACATTCAACACTTTAATGAACTTACGCGGTCTGCTGCTAAGTGAAATGTATGTCCGAACACTTCAAAGTCCCTCCTTCTTTGCTCCTTGATCCTGCGCTGTTGCTTCCTGTTGCTGTTGTGTTAACCACAGCAGTCATAAATGAGCATGCGCACTATGAAGGGCCGACGTTTGATTGGTTCATTTGAACCCCGGAAGCATGGCAGTCAGAGAGTGGTCAGCCACAGTTTATCTATGATCTTTCTTGTCTGTTTATTCTTTTGCTTCGCTCATGATCATGATAAGTTGCAAAGAGCAAAAACACGTTGTATGCTTAGGTTATATTTAAATTTTTTGTTTAGGGTTTTCATGAAAGCCGAAACTGATAGAAAGTCGATATAACAAAATGTGAAGTGTTACCTTGACTATAGGGGTTTTATATTTAAACGAATAAGCAAAAAGAAAAACGGTAAAATATTATTATAAAATGCCGAAAGGATTTTCTTTTGTGTAAAAAAAAAAAGAAAAATAATGCTATTTATATGTCATTAAAATATATAATGTCACAATATATTTTTATCTACCCATCCTATCACATAATTATAGGATGGCTAAAAAGAATAGTATGTAATAGATTAGAAAAAATCAATTAAGATAAGTTTTTCTTGTTTATTTTATTTTTACCTATAAATATAGCTAAAGTTTTTTTTTTTCATGTACTCCTAAACTCCCAAGTTGTGCATAAAACAGAAACCCCCATAGTTTTCAGGCCATTGTCAGTACTTTAGGTCAGTTGGTTTGCTCATTATGAAGACCTGAGTGAGCTACCTGTCTTAGAAAAATCTACAGATTGGAACACAGGCTTTTTGTAATTCCTTTCTGTGTAAAAAAAAAGCCCTATTTGGAGTGATTTTGCAGTTTTATGAAAGGTTCGATGGATTTTAAAAGTGGACTCAACACCTGTAAAGCGCATTTAATGAAAATACTGTCTTATATCCACTATTTGTATAATTTAAGCTCTCTGCCTGCAAATTCACTGAAAGTGAGATGACCCTGGGGTTCTCCATGAAGCTACAAGGTTAATGTAATTAAAAGTGAATTCAATTGGACAAAGACGGAAGAGAGGAAAAAATACAAGATCAGTTTTACTTCTTGCAACGAGTCCCGAGGCATAACAGAGACTTCCCACACAAACATTTACCTCAGGAATCCAATTTGCAAACTTCACAGACTATCCATCCCTCTGAATCAATATGTCCAACCATCTGCTACTTAAAGACTTTCATCTGTCTGCATTAGAAAGTGTTTAGCCGTCAGTGTAACCTTCATGAAAAACACCGACAGCGAAAGGAGGAAAAGCTTTGGCACAGAAAGAGAACTATAAATCTGTCTTTTAGCTTAAAGACACATTGAGAACCCATCTATTCTCTGTAAACATGATCAGATTTCATGTGCAGAAGTTATATGATGATCCATTTACATTTGCTTGTAAAAAATATCTATAGTGGCAAAACTTTTTTGTTTACAATTAGACAAGGAAGTCCGCCTAAAAATAGCTTTATTTGAGAAGCAGACGCAGATCAAAGAATATGTTAAAAGGACTGTAAGTCTTTCATTCTGCAAATCTTTTAAGTCTGTGGCAGATTTCTATACATTGTTGAAAGAAATCCATAACAAGTGACGTGCCTCTCACTAAAACAAATGTGGAAAAGCTGAGTGGATGTAAGTGCTTTTATAGGTCATTAAAAACAACAGAAATTAAAGCAGCGCATTTGATGTTTTTTTTTATAGGGGAAAATTATTAGCTATATTGCGCATGATACAAAAAGGCATCAGTTGGGATCGGTGGATCATTTGAAAGTGAAACTAAAGTTCAGGTGAATGTGATAATACACTCTGGACGGTCACATTAAAGAACAGGGAGTTATAAATGTCTGACCTTCATAATGCTTTGTGGAAGTTTATTGTGGCAGCCATAAAGCTTTCTGAGGACTTCAGTAAAAAGATGTTGGTAATCATCAGATTTGGAAAGGTTATAAAAAGTGATTGAAAGTTCCAGACATTTAAGACCATTGTCACCTTCTCAAGGAGAGGTCGTCAAACAACAGTCATTTTAGCAGCATAACTTGTTAAAAAAGAAAAACACATTACAAGTAAAAACAGCAACTAAAGGCAATAGCGACCTGCCTTTGTCCAGAATGCAAAAGATTACATAAGCAAGCAAGATGGCCGATGGAAATAATGGGTTCAGATTTAAAGCACTACTGTGTGACAAAAGAAAATGTCAGAACATCTGTCTGTGAACTAAATCCAAGAAAGTGTAATTTTTCAGCAAAAAAACTACTTTCAAAAGGTCTTTAGCAACCTTTTAAAAATGGTTGCTAAAGAAGAATAAAGTTATCGATTTGAAAGTACTGACCTTTCTCAAATATAAATGTTGTAGATGGATCTATGAGAAAGCTGTTCATCAGAGGAAAGAACACCAACATCACACATAAGAAATGGAAAAAAATATTCAATTAAAAAGAAAGTAAGTGTTCACGTTAGCTCTTTTTTGATCTTTTGATATTTTTTTTCAAAGAAAATAATCCTGTTTTAACACATTTTCTGCAGAAAAGCCTAAAGATTTACTAGCTTGATGCATGATTGTATTCCAAAGATTGCTGCAGTCACAAGCAGAAGATCCATTGACAACCCAAAACTTTCCTCAATGCTACAACGCAATCCCTCCTGTTCGACGATCTCCAGAATCAAACGACTTCTTTTATATGTGGAGATTGTGGGTGAATCTCTTTATTAAGACAACAAGCTAAGGCCAAATGGCTGCCTTACCAGATCAATAAGGCTGAGGCTGATCAGCACTCTAAGAACAAAGAAAAGGAGAGAAGTGGGCACATCTTCAAATCCCTGAACCCAAACAGTTACTTAATGTGGCATCCATCCATTTTCTTACACCCTTGTCCGAAGGGGCGTCAGGAGGGGTGCTGGGGCCTATTTCCAGCGAAACATTTCGGGCGAGAGGCAGGGTACACCCTGGACAGGTCACCAGTCTGTCGCAGGGCAACACAGAGACGGACAGGACAAACAACCATGCACTCACACACTCACACCTATGGAGAATTTAGAGAAACCAATTAACCTAACAGTTATGTTTTTGGACTGTGGGAGGAAACCCGAGTACTTGAGTCAATATTGGCTGGAATCATCTTCGACTGCAGTTACAGATAGATGCCTTCTGCCCTGTCTCAAAGCTTTTGTAGTCTCAAACAGGTTTTCTTTATTTGCCCTGTATTTGGGTACATCTTTATATAAACTCTGAACAGCTTCTGTGTCCAACCTGAAGAAAAGCATACCAACACCATGACAGTGTCACAATCATGTTTAGGAACAACTGTATTTATACTCAGATTACTCCACACACATGGTTTCCAATTGATCATATTTAGGATATCAGAGTAAAGGGGACTGAGTACAAATGAATGCCAAACTTTTCACCTTTTTAGTTGGACAATATAGAAGTAAGTTTTTCTTTGCACTTTGCACTTTTGGTCCATTTGATGAAGTTCCATCACAAAATCTATCAATGAAAGACATTGAAATTTGTGGTTGTAATGTAACCAACTGTGAAACCATTTCAAGTGTATGAAGGCTTTAGGAAGACATTGTATGTCACACTGAAATTACAAAAAAATTATCCTCTAGAGACTGAGACACCCATTCAAAACACATTTACAATCCTTCAGATTAATAAAACATGCTGTATTCGAATAGTATGTCTGTAGCTCTGAGCCTCAAATGTTCTTTTATTGACCTGCCATCTCGATGTAGTAATACATGTTAATGTCTGTAGTTTAAACTGAAAACAACGGCGCATTCTCCAACAGCTTTCATCTTTTCCAGGTTGTCATGGAGCTCACAGAAAGGAGTATGTGATTATTTCCAGGGGAAATCAAACTATTCTGGCCTCGGTTCCAAGCCGCTCCTTTAAACTAACTTGATCCCAATCGTGGAAAATAAATGATTATATCAACTTGAACACTGTTAATCTGAGATCAGACTGGAGCAGACTGGAACGATGAGGGCCATAAGCTGAAATGAAATAACGACATGTTTGTCTCAGAGATGCGTCCACACTGTGCGCCACAATTAGAAATAAAACCTCGAATGCAATAAACTTTGTGATGTTCGTCTATATAATAAAAATGAAGATGAGAGAGACGCCTCGGGTAAAATTGTGATGTGCGGGAAGCCCACAGGACGCGTCCATTGCGCAGATCTCCAGCGGACCGTTCCTGGCACAGATGTTGGCACCTCACTCATACTCTGACTCCGCTGGATCTGACTCGGGAGCGCTCAGTGGATCCACAAGATGCGCACTCCAGGCAGGGAGGAGCTACGGGAATTTCACTCCACTTGTTCCACGCCACTCTTGAGTGAAGACTCGTTTCCCAAACTAGATATTGCGGCGAAAGGTGAGTCCATTAACACGCGACTGGCATTCGTGTAGACCGTAAATTTATAAGGCGAGGCTCGATATGTGTCCAAGTGCAGCACGGAGGTTAGGGATGTGTATTTGTTCTGTTCTTGTGACGCGGGCGCAACCTGTAACTGAAACTGTCACATGTGCGTAATTTGGATATGAAGAAACCTTTTCAAAGCAAGATGATGAAGTGTCCAAATGATGTGAGACGATTATAGTAATTTGCATATGTTTTGGGGGGTTAAATGAGCCTTAGGAGCTGTGAAAGATATATTTAAAGAGTGAGAAAGTGAAACAAATGGCCACAAATTACATATCAATGCATAATTGATTGAATTGGGTTATCAAAATATACCAGTAAATCGCCATTGATGTGAGCTGGATCCCTGGTACAGCAGGTGCGTCGTAAAAAAACAAAACAAAAACAAACTATTGGGATAAGATATTATAGGAATTTTATAGAATTTTATTTTATTTTTTTTTTTAAATTACTGTAAAAATGTTGCCTAAACGGAGATAAATCACATCAATTTGCTCTTGGGCATCTTTGCGCTTTGGTGGCTAGAGGGTCCTGCTGAGTTGCTTAATGACGGGCACATTTTCTGATTTGCTTTATAGCTTTCCTGTAAATCTTCAAGCCATTTCACATACATTGAATGGATCAAAACTACTTCAAACAGACAACAAGAAAGGTCAAATTAAAACTTTATAAATGAGGGCAGCTTGGCGAATAAGCTTTTATCTTTAAATCAGCTGGAAACACAGGTATCATATTTCTGCCTGTGTTGCAAATATTACATATCAACTTTGAAAGTTGAATGGAAAAAGAAATTCAGTAAACACGGTCCTTCTGGAGACTTGAAGCCCGCATCGACAGAGCAGTCAAAGAGAATAAGAAAAGATCTCAATAAATTATGCCAGTTTTTTCTCAGTTCTTTCTCCAAGAATCAAAACTTGAAATATACTATGTAACAGCTCTTTAACTAATTTGCACAATTCATTTAAAATACAACTGAGAAAGGAGTCTGGAATTCTACAACAAAAAATGAGCATAAATATGTCTTTTAAGAAGGACAAAATCGGCTAAAATTTGCTTTTTGTGTGTTTGGATCATGATATAACAGGAGGCACATTAATGTGCATGATCACCTAGCATTAGTAAACATTATCTCAGAAAAGCAATTTCAGCATAGATTTTATAACGTGATTAAGAAGGGGGCTCAGCCATATGTGCTTTTTCTCCTCATACATCTCAGGTTTATTAAATTCTTGTTTGAGTTTTTTTCATCTGACTGATTAATTTAATGACTGAATGATTAAATACATCCCATATTCTGCCCATATAATACTACATGATTCAGTGCAGCAGGGCCACCTGCTGTCTACTTTTAGTTTACTTGAACAGTTCAACAGTTTCTCAGTGAAAATTTATAAGAAAATATAAGAAAATCATTCCATTGTATCTTCCCCTTGGTGTTGACTAGAATGATGGAGATGATTATTGGCTGTACTGCAGGTGCACGAGTGGGTTAGTAAGGAGTGATTCAGCAGTCCAAACCTCATTGAGACGTGATAATCATCCCAATGGAAAGCATCGCTCTGAACATGAGGTTTTCATAACACCTTCCCTTAAATTGAAAATGGGAGGTCTTTGATTATGAAATCTCCAGTCCAGTCTACACTGGTCCTCTTCACAAACTGCTTCCATTTGTTTGGTTGTTGAAGTAGATTTTCTTCTTCTTCTGTTTATGATCCATTTCTTAAGCGTGCTTGAACATTTTTGCAGAAAACTCTGACAAATATTTAAGAAGACGCTGAAAAAAATTCTCCAAGATGCCTGTGCTAATAAAGTATGATAGTTTATCTCTAATATGGAGTTCCTGTGTTTATTAATTAAAAGCCTTTTCTTGTATTACGTGACAAATAACAACATTAGGATTAATCTTCCAAACCATTAGTTGACAGTCTAACCCACCAGTAGCAATAATTGAAAATATATCTGTATGCAGCAGCCGCACTTTGCCTGCATGTGCAAATTAACAGGAAGAACAAGATGTTGAATTGCATTTATTTTTCCTTAATGTTAGGCCTGCATTTGTTCTCTTTAATATGAGCTGCAAGCTGTGTAGGCACACATTCTGCAGCTCTAATGATTGAGCTTTGAACTCACTGACTACCTCTCCCTGCTTCTTCCATCGTCTCATTTAGTATCAATAGAGGCACAGGTGTTCCTAAGGAAAAAAAAAAGCATGCCGTAAATAAACAGGCAAGCAACACAGAGAACACGGGGAAAGATGCTTTCTCATTATTGTTAAATGATGAGATGGACTATTTAGTGTATATTTTTTGGTTGGAATTTCTACTTGTGTTCTATGAAAGCTAATTTTCTATTAATTTCTCTCTGTGACTGCTGCTCATGTTGCCTTTTCTTAGCTTTTTAGAACATCCACCTTTCTCCCTGCAATCAGGGAAGATTGTGTGAATGATGAGACTCCACGCATTAGAGAATCATCTTATCTGCTAAATTGCACTGAGTTCTTACTCTTCAGCTTTAAGTAATAGATGTCTTTATGGTGGTGACATTTTCTATGGAAGCTGAAGCCTGGTAAAAATTACATACTGTTTAATTCTTGTTTCATAAGAAGCTCTCATACTGAGGAGGAAATGACATTGGAAATAAATAGCATGATTTTAAGATACATCACCAATGCTATCATTTTGCCTTCATGCAGCCAGTGCTCATTTCTATAAATGACAGAGGCGTTTGTGACAGAAATGAATGGGAACGAATAAAAGGTGTTGCACACATGAAAAAAGGGGTTAAAGAACCAACTCACAGCCAAGAACATGCAGACCCCCAGTTGAGAGACCTCGGCAGGGTTAGGTGGCAGGATTTGACAGCCAAGTCCTCCTAACTGCACTCAGTAGCCCCACTGGGCGTTGTTGTTCGGGAGAATATGTGAAGGTTGGTACATGTCTCCCCACTATGCAGGAGCAAATGACTGATGCAGATCCCGCTGTGCTTGCACACACAAGAAATACAGATCACAGCACTTGAGAGTTCTGAATCAGATACTTCTGAAGCAGCTTGAGTTTATTCCCTTACTTCATATTCTCATTTACTGAATGAGT
This sequence comes from Girardinus metallicus, assembly GCA_903067095.1. Taxonomy (NCBI): domain Eukaryota; kingdom Metazoa; phylum Chordata; class Actinopteri; order Cyprinodontiformes; family Poeciliidae; genus Girardinus; species Girardinus metallicus. The sequence continues at coordinate 40,847 of CAEGAE010038425.1, forward strand.
GAACAAATTAATTAATAAATGAAGGAAACAAATGTACAAATGAAATATGTATGTTGAACATATAAAGAACACATTTTCAAAGAAAATAATACAAAAACAATCAAGAATAATAATCAAACATAGAATAAAAATAAGAAAAGAAAGAATACTTTATTGTCATTGCAGTTACCTAAATTAAAATTATTTCCCGCTTTCTCACAAAATGAACAACGTTAACTAGATAAAAATTCAGTAATAAAAACAACTGGGCCTCTCTGCTTAGCCCTCTCACCCCCAAATCCCCTTAATTTGGGGGCAATAGCATTGGTTTCCACAGACAATGGGGATCAATTAAGCTACTGCCCACTGAATATTACCCCAGATAAGCAGAAAACAATGTACAGTGGGGAAAAAAAGTATTTAGTCAGTCACCAGTTGTGCAAGTTCTCCCGTTTAAAAGATGAGAGAGGCCTGTAATTGACATCATAGGTAGACCTCAACTATGAGAGACAAAATAAGAAAAAAAAATCAGAAAATTACATTGTCTGATTTTTAAAGAATTTATTTGAAAATAAGGGTGGAAAATAAGTATTTGGTCAATAACAAAAGCTCATCTCAGTACTTTGTAATATATCTTTTGTTGGCAATGACAGGTCAAACGGTTTCTGTAAGTCTTCACAAGGTTGGCTCACACCGTTACTGGAATGTTGGCCCATTCCTCCAAGCAGATCTCCTCTAAAGCAGTGATGTTCTGGGGCTGGTGGCAGACAATGCGGAGTTTCAACTCCCTCCAAAGGTTTTTGATGGGATTGAGATCTGGAGACTGGCTAGGCCACTCCAGGACCTTGACATGCTTCTTATGAAGCCACGCCTTTGTTGCCCTGCCAGTGTGCTTGGGCTCATTGTCATGCTGAAAGACCTACCCACATTTCATCTTCAATGCCCTTGCTGAGGGAAGGAGGTTTGCACTCAAAATCTCACAACACTTGGCCCCATTCATTCTTTCATGGACACGGACCAGTCATCCTGGTCCCTTTGCAGAGAAACAGCCCCAAAGCATGATGTTGCCACCCCCATGCTTCACAATTGGTATGGTGTGCTTTGGATGCAACTCAGCATTCACTCTCCTCCAAACATGAGTTGTGTATGGATGGATGGATGGATGGATGATGAATATTATCATAACCCATGTATTGTCATATCACACTAATAAAATATGGGGTTGGGGAGGTGATAGAAGTTATTGTTCTTGAAAATAATCTGTTCCTCACCCATGTGGTGCATGTTTCTAAAAGGCGCTATCTCCTTTCTCATGGCAGAGGGACAATCAGTGAATGCGTCAGGTGAGTTACAGCAGCGCTGAGAGTCTTTGACTTCTGCTGCAGCCGGTCATGATACAGTGTCCAGGGGTGACAGTGTACTCCTATGACCCTTAGTGCTGTGTTTATTACCCAGAAAAGGTTCCTTCTATTTTTCTCCTCAGGGCTTCCACACCCGGCAGTACAGCAGTGATACAATGTTCTCTGTAGTGCTCTGACAACATTTCCCAAGCAGCTGAGATGGCATATTGGCCATTTTCAGCCTCAGGAAGAAAAGAGCATTTGCTGAGCATTCTTTTCAGGGCTAGCAGTTTGTTTTTCTTTTTTAATTACGTCTGATTGTCAATGGTGTGAATTGGATGGACACCACTTTGAACTTAATTGACGGTCAGTGGAGCCTTGGTGTTCCTCCTAATCCTCCAAACATCCACAATGACATCTTTGCTTTTAATTGTTGTTTAAAACAACGTTATTGCCTGTACATCATTCAACCAGATGTTGGGTATCTATATCAAGAATGACAGGAGTATTGCAGAAAATGTTATGGGGAAACATTGCTCTCTACATGCCTTATGCAGGGCGTCTTATCCACTGAGACATTACTTCTATATTTTGCATAGCTATTTACATCTCACTGTAAGCTAACACTGGCCTAGCACTGGAAGAGCTGCATAGCTTTTTTATCATCCAGATGAATGCTCATCCTGAAGACTTTAATAATGAAGATATGACAGCAGTCTTACACCAGTGCCATAAAAATGTATGCTTTCTGGCCAGAAACAAAAACATCCCGGTTCAACTATATGCAAATATCCCATGATCATACAAAGCTGTGCCATCACCACCTACTGGGGATGACAGATGACAGATCACATTTCATTCATCCTGAATCTATCATATAAACCTGTGGTTCGCAAAACCACAGCATCTGTGAGGACAGTACAGATGTAACATTACAAGACTGTTTTGAAAGCATACACAGGGTGTGCTTTCACAGGGAGCTGACTCAGAGACACATCTTTCTGCTGGCTTTAATTACATCAAATTCTGCACTGAGGTAATGCTGACCATTAGAGCCCTTTTGTTTAACAGCAAGGTGAGAGCACACCTCAAGTGTACCGATATATTTGGTCTCTCACTACAGCACGCGTCAGTGCTCACCTGCTTCAAAACCACCACATTCATCCCACTGCCAAAAAAGACATCAGCCACCAGCCTCAACAACTACCGTCTAAGTAGGCCTTACACAATAATGAAGTGCTTTCAGAGAGTGGTATTTCACATCAAAGGCATCCTACTGGCTGCCTGGATGTTTACTGAGCCCCCTTGAGCTCTGTATTTGTGAACTTCAGTTTTGCCTTTAACACTATTATCCCTCACAAACTATTCAATAAACTCACCAGCCTCAGACTGCCCAACACACTATGTGAATTGATTGTTGATTTTGTAACAGATCACAAAATGTCAGGATGGGAAGCCAGACATCATCATCTACAACTCTGAACTTACAGGTGTGCTACAGGACTTTGTGTAGTCAAGTCGTCCTTACTCTCTTTACAATGACTGAAGCCGCCTCCTTCTCCCCCCCACACACACTCTTCCTACACCATAATCAAATTTCCAAATGATGCCACCCCATGCTGACTAATCTCAGATATAAATGCAGCTAATATCCAGCTGCGAACCCTAGTTTTACCAGAGTTTGCGGTTCTATCTGCCCAGTAGACAGTGTGGCCAGCTAAACGAATAGCCTCAAGATTCGGTAGTGCTCTGTTAATGTAGGCTAGCTTTCAGACTCAAATGGAGGCCACTGTGCTTGCCCCTAATTCTGCTTCACTTAATTGCTTCTATTCAGTTTGAAAATTAGTAGGACAAAGCCCAGGCTTATTACATTCTACTCCTTACTCTTCCAGAATATCCATCATGTAGTTATGTTCTGTCTGAAAGTGATGTTCTTTTAAGTTTGTGTCAAGCTGTTTTGTTTTTTGCTGTCTCTGCTCAGGTGTTGGTGCAGCTTCAGTGTTGTGGACATTCCAGTAAAAATGAGCCCTCTTGACACATCCAACGCCACAGCAGAAGTGGAGCCTGGCGAAAGTGATTTGTCGTTTTTGTTCAACAACAGCTTTGATTCATACCAGCCCGGTTTCAGCTCTGATATCACCAAGCATCTTGGAGTCCAAATCACTCTAATAATGGCTTATTCCTTAATAATCCTGTTGGGGCTGCTGGGAAATTCCCTCGTCATCTACATGATTATTCGTTACAGAAACATGCGGACAGTGACCAACTACTTCATAGCCAACCTGGCCTTGGCAGACCTTCTGATGGTCACTCTTTGCCTGCCCTTTACTCTGATTTACACTCTGCTGGATGAATGGAAGTTTGGTGCCGTGTTGTGCCACATGGTCCCATTTGCCCAAGCTCTGAGTGTTCATGTGTCCATCCTGACCCTGACTGTCATAGCTCTGGAACGTTACCGCTGCATTGTCTTCCACCTTGGTAGACGTCTGACCTGGCATTCCAGCCTCTTCATCATGGCGTTCACCTGGACTATTTCTTCTGTCCTGGCAGCTCCTCTTGCCATCTTCAGGGAATATCGCTATGAAGAGATTCCTCCTATCAATCTGCGCATGCCTGTCTGCTCTGAGAAGTGGCCCCATGGCATCAACAGGGATGGAGTCATCTACAGCCTCTCAATGATCCTACTACTGTACATTCTTCCGTTAGCAATCATCAGTTATGCCTACATATGCATTTGGGTCAAACTGAAAAACCATGTCAGTCCGTCCAGCCGTAACGACAGCATCAACAGACGCAAGAAAACCACAAAAATGCTGGCATTGGTAGTAGTGGTATTTGCAACCAGTTGGCTGCCTTTACATGTGCTCCAGCTGGCCACTGATCTGGACTTGGTGCTCCGGTTTGAGGAGTATAAGCTCATCTTCACGGTGTTTCACATCGTGGCTATGTGCCCTACCTTCACTAACCCTCTCCTCTATGGATGGATGAATAAAAACTACAGGAATGGCTTCATAATGGTGTTCCGTTGTGAGGACAAGGCAGATACTTTCCACCCAGATGGGTCGTTCAGGACACGCTCTTTAAGAGGGCCCACTCTGAACTATCGTAACAGCAGACACCCTCCTACTGCTGTATGAGATTTGTCTTGTTTAAAAGCAGAATTTTAGCACATTAGCTAGACCTCTGCTTTAAGGGGTGTGTGGGTCTCAAGGAGCCTTTTGACTTAAAAGAACTGACCTATGGGTGCATTTCAATTGTATCTATACTGAAGCGTTCAGCTCCTTGTTGGTTTTCAAGAACCTTGAAAACCATTTGTCTACAAAAGTTCAAAGTACAGGTACCTTAGGTACATGTGGTCAATACTGAACTGCTAAGGTGTTGCTGCTGCTGACAGTGTCTTAAAAGTAAAAAAACAAAGCAAAACAAAATTACATATTCTTTTATGCTTTTGGTCTAGTGCTTATTCAAAACAACTGAAGGTAACAGTTACTTGATTGTGCCATAAAATTATTCTATAGCGCTGGTGTGAAATTTATAATGTTCAACTGCATTATAAAGAGTTATTTTCCATTTTCCATTACATAAACTATTTTTTATTCATCTATACTTAGGAATCAACCAAATGTCTGAGAATGAAATGCCAGCGATCTATGAATGCCCCAACTGGTCAGATGTTCAAATCTTCATAAGCACTGACAGCGTACTCACATGAACATGCTAGCATTAAGTCATTGGTGTTACATTTGACCAATGGTGCTTATGATTTGTAAATACACAAGTCCAAAAACATCTGTAGCACCCTGCCATAGCTAGTGATCATGTTACTTATATCTTTCATTGATTACTTCATTTATCTGTAGTCAAGTGTTCAGTGTCAACAAATTTTGAACATTTCAACATTTTTAACCAAGACTAGTTTACAATGTCTTTCTCCAGTTGGGCTTTTGGTTAAACCTACAATGTTTTTTATATTAACTATCCTACAGTATTAAATGCAAGGACAAGTGATGCTGGAAAGTGATTTACCTAAGGCTGTATGTAATCCCACCCCAATAAAACACTTGGCAGATAAGCAACAGTGTGACAAAGGTGTTAGTAATGTTATCACTAGAAATACTTAACTATTCAGAAATGGCTAACAACCTTTCAAAGCTCCACCCTTTTGAGGGTATTTTCAAAAGTGCTACCTCCCTACCCTGGATCCTGCAGCTTAAATGAGAGGGGACAAGAGATAAGAACCCGTCTGCATAGAGACAATGGTTGACACAAGGCTTTGGTCACTAAAGAGGGCCCAATGCTTTGCATGCAAATCTCTTTATAAGGCTCCTTGTTGAATTATGAGTGGTACTTGTAAAGTACATATCTAATTTATTCAAATATATATCTAAAATGTTTACCTATGTCTTATGTAAACATGTTCCAATGTATGTACAAAATTTTTGTTGCTAAATGATGTTCAACTTTGCAGTATATTTTTTAGCGAGAAAGCAGAGATTTATGTGACAGTGAATGTAGGCTTCTCGCGATACTTCGGTAATTGTTTTATTATTCATCCAAAGCCTCTAATCTGGAAAAAATAAAACTGTTCCACCTCAGTAACATTCAATCCTCTTTCAAGAAATCCAAAAGGCGATGTCACTAATATTCTGTACAAACAGGAAGTTAATTGTTCTCACCTAGCCACCAGCTGTTCTTGATTAGACAGAGCAGCGGGACTGTGTCTAGAAGAATGGGACTGGAAACCAGTGACCTGTGTGACGCCAAGGCAGCACACTGTTGATGTCTTCATTACAGAAACTTGTTCAAGGGGATGTAAAAAGAACATGCAATTCTGTGTTCATTACACTGCTGCTAAAGTAACCTTTTTGTTGATGCTATTTAATAAATACGGGGACATGAATCAACAATGAGGCCTCTGGGCCTGACACATTACAGCTGCTGTTTCTATAAAGACGACTTATTGTTTGTTCCTCTGTGTCAAATAAAGAGATCTTGGTTGTGTATGTGTGGAAGTAAAGTACATCTTGATTCCCAGTGGCTACTGATTAAAGTAAAAATACGATCTGTGTAGTGTAGTCTCGAACTGAACAGTGATTTAATTTGGGTGTTTATATGAATCCTTAGGTTGGCAGCATTTTGCGTCATATACAGGAAAAGATAACACTCAGACGATGGACTGGATTTATGAAAAAGGATTAAGTAAATCCAGTAAAGCATTAAAATAGCAAAATTACTAGTGTGACCCACACATTTTTTTTTTAGTCATCGTAAGACAAAGAGAATAGCTATAACCATTGCATTACTGGTTCCTAACTCCCACATTGCAGATTTACTGGTTTAAGCATATTAGTTTATATATTTCAGGCTTCAAGCCTTTAAGAAGAAAAACAAAATCTCTCCCTTAAAATTTACAGTATTTTCATATAGTCTAATATTTGTTAATATCAGTCACGAACAGAGCAGAAAATAAGAGTTTTATTTGAGTTCTTATTTGTAGTGATATTTAGCTGAACAAGAAGAAACTTTAGCTGTCAACCCTCCAGAGATGCACAATCTGCAACGGGCGACTAAAAGCTGAAACATTTGGCGCAGAATCTCTGCTGCCATCTAGTGATCAAAACAAGCATCACCAGTGCCTCCTGCCGGATGCTCCGTCAACGCTCAACGTTTGACCTTCTTCTCGGCCTGGTGACGTTTGGCATCTTATGTCGGTGGTCGCACGATGGACTTTGCTCCTCACTAACAATAAAATGTCCGTTCTGATCTTTTGAATATCATCACTGTGCAGGTCAGTGTTTATTTCGTCTGTGTTGAGCCTTTCCTTCTGAGTGTTGATATGTGACTAAATACAAATCTACACAGAGAGAGCCATTCATTCACGAGGTTAGCCACATGCTAGGCTAGCTCCTACCATCCAGGAAGCTAGGTAGTGTGGACGTGACGAATGTGACAAAAACGATTTTAAACACGTTGACCTCAGTTTTTTTTTTTTTTTTTTTTTTTTTTTTATATATGAAGCCCTCATTTAAACTGCAAATACATGATAAAGCCGTCAGTAATGGCCCACTGTGCTTTTTTATAGCTTGCTAGATTTTTATGTGGGTTTTAGCCACCTTGTATCGTTATTCTACAAAATATGAATGAAAAATGTCCGTAATGAAAACAGTCATGACTGACTTTTGTATGCATGCACTTAAATCCTGCTTATTCGTAGCAGTTATTTAAACCCGGAGACGGCAGCGGAATGAGCTACAAATATGACCTTGTGGAAGTCAGCAGAAAAAGTAATTTGAGTCTTGTTTTATTCTCAATGTCTTCCAACCAAAACCAAAAATAGAATGAAGGACAACCGTTGGTGTCTTCTCGCCTCACCTTCTCCCCTTCACAATAAGAGCATACATTCGGATGTGAAATATATACATAGTGTCCGCCACAACCTTACTCTACTTCTACTTTATCTGATTTTAACTAACTTTATTTTTTGTGCCGTAGCTCCACAGAGTACTGCCAGAGTAAACCAAGGGAACAATGGGGAAATACGTTTGCTGCACAGGTTTGCTGAAAAACACCTGGGACCAAGTTTGCATTGCTTTCTGGCAACGTTATCCCAATCCTTACAGGTGAGAAAAAATGTCTTAGTGTAAAAGTGCACAATTATTAGCTATCCTTTATAATTGTGCAGGTAGAATAGGTCTTTACATTTGCATACTGCAGAGGTTTGTTAATGAAGATTAATCAGTTGATGTACAAACACTCTTATAAATACACACATAACTGTAGTGTACCTATAACCTTGTTTTTTTTTTGTTATAAAACATCAATTATCAGCCATTTGAAACCATAAGGTGCTGTCATGCCAAGATGAAAAATGCATTATGGGAATTTACTGATACATGGACTTTGAAATGATCAAAGCAATATTGCTACTTAAAAAAAGTAAGCATGCACTATATACCCCCTGTCACATGAGGCAACAAAGTGGGACATGATAACCTTTCTGACATAACTGTAAAAGCAGTTTATTAATAATTAGAATCGCATTACATAATATGCTTACTGCCTCGCAAAGTTCTTCACACACCTTCAATTTTTCCACATTTTGTTACTTTATCACCACAAACCTATTTGTTTTTTGTGATTAGCTGCTATGTACTAACACAGTGTCATGCACAATTGTAAACTAGGAGAAAAATTATGCATCTTTTTTTTTTTACCAAGAAAACTGAAATTTGATCCAAGTATTCAGTGTCCTTTATTCTGCCTTCAGAATCCAACTGATTAGTAAAAAAAAAATCCCATTTTTGTTTAATTTAATCTCAGTATGACATACGACTGTTTCTGTGGAAACCTCAGGGGTTGTTATTGGTGAACAAATTGCATCATGAAGACCAAGAAGAAACACACCAGGCACATCAGATAAAAGCTTTGAAGGTTTAAAATCATGCTGAGGTTGTAAAATATCCCGAAACACTGTTCAGTCTGTTATCGACATAGATGAGGTTCAGTTTGCTGCTAGCCATGTAAGGGAAACCGAAAACATGTAATTAAAAATAGTCAAATGAGTCTAAATTTAATCTTTCTGACTGACAAAAAAGGCTTTGCGTTGTCTGTCTTGACCCTTGGTGGGGGGAAAAAACAACTATATCTTATTCTTTTTTTTTCTTTTAGGTCTGTGCTATATGAAGTATTATTCTGAATCCGAAGATTTATAATGAAATTTAGTTATGCGTCTAGATTTTAGGACAAATGTGTAATTTGTTTCAAGGAAGAAAACATTTGTTTTATGTATGAGACTAATTGTGTGAGCCCTTTTTATAGTCCCTTTAGATTTCTCCTTAGTTTTTTGCATAGTTTTGGGGGAAAAAAGCCTTGAATTATTGACATTTTGTTGTTGGCATTCAATCCAGAATTTGCATAACAACATAAAGAATTCTTAAATCCACCATTTTCTATTTCCTTTTATGATTAAAAACTTTGCTTTTACTCATCATGGAAGGAACCAAAGATTCATGTGACTCTGGATCAGCAGTTAACTGAGCAATGTAATTAAAATACATTGAAATTTATCAAGTTAAGATTATGACAGTCAAGTAAAGCGTTGCTATAGAAGTAAACAATTGCTATTTACCACAAATATCCACAGACCCTAAAGCAGTGGTTCCCAATTTTTTTCTCCTGGGCCCCCCCAGTGGTTTCCAAACATTTTCTGGCCCCCCCACCCCCCATGGATTACAAATAGGGAGAGTTTGGTTCTGGCTGTCTGGTTGAACGATGTGTGTGAGAGGGGGGGTGGTAGAGACTCCCTGTTATACTATTCCATCCACTCAAACACACACTTCCCCCAGCGCACACAGCATTTATCATAGTTTTTTTTTTTTTTTTTCCCATTCATCCATACCGCTTCCCGCACCCCCCTGTCCCCCACATTTTGGGGAATTCTGCCCTAAAGCATTGCTGATGTCGTGAGAAGAAGCGGAAAACTGAGATGTGTTTCCTGAATACTGAACGTCCTTGTTGAGGAAGAGGGACATTTTGCTGACCTAAGTTTGATTTACTGATCTAGGATTTTAGGTTTACTGTAAGTAGTCAACACAGAAATTAAATCAATAACATCCTTTTATACGAAAATACAACACTAATTTGTTACTTTGAGAATTTAAAGTTGTTCAAAAATCAATATATTGCCAATAAAATCTGATTTTTAAAATTTTATCGATCCCTTTGATTTCAGTAACCATGTCTTGACGGAGGACATCATCTTCAGGGAAGTTACTCCGTCCAACTGCCTCATTTCCAGACGTCTGTTGACCAAAACCAGCCGTGCACCTCGCTGGATGGAGCGGTACCTCCCAAAGCACATGACCAACTCGGCGTACATCATCGAGGACTCCGTCGTAGACCCTCAGAAACGGACCATGACCACTCTGACCTGGAACATCAGCCACGCTCGCCTCATGGTACGCTCTGGTTTTCATCCAGCAGAACTTGGCTTTTGCTCAAAGTCAAAACATAATTGTGATGTTTTGTTTTTTTTTTCTGCATGCTGTGCCAGTCTGTGGAGGAGCGCTGTCTATACCAAATCAATCCAGAGAACGGCTCCTGGACGGAGATTAAACGGGAAGCCTGGATCTCTTCCAGTCTCTATGGGCTTTCTAGAGCTATTCAGGTCAGTAGAGTAAAGTGGAAAGTGGTACTACAGCACAGAAAGCAGCATGGAGTGACTGATGGGGAGACTTCTCCACCTGTCTTCTGTTCAGTAGTATCAGCAACATAATGCCAGAATTAAGATGCAATAGCTGAGCAATTAGTCCAAGTAGTTCCTCATAGTAGCTGGGTTTACATAAATACACTTTGTCTTTTTCCTTTACTGACTTTGTTCACTTTTCAGGAATTTGGTCTGGCAAGATTCAAGAATAGCGTCACGAAGACAATGAAAGGCTTTGAGTACGTGCTCTCCAGAATGCAAGGTACATTGTCATTTGAAGAGTTTTTTTTCCAGATTTCCCTAGAGTTGTAGTAAACCTTACAGGTTCATGTAGTTCATTCATGTTTACAACCATGTAGGTGGGGCGTGGCATTACATTAATTGTTGCAGATACAGTTTGTCATCTCACATCAGAGTTTTTGTTGATCAAGAATGAATGAATAATTTTTTGTTTTAGAAATGTGAAAAAAAAAAAATAAATAAAATTTCTCAGAATGCTGGGACACCTAGAAACTGACACACCAAATTCTCTTGAGTCAGAACAATACGAAGAGGAAGTAAGTCAATGCTAGTCTGCCTCTTCAGCAACTCATTTCTACGCAGACATAGTTAGCAGAAGCATGCTGCTGATCGGCTGTGAGACTTTTTCTCCTTGTTTATTTTTGATGACTACTTTGATTTTATTAAAATTGACTGACGTGGGACATTTTGATGTTGTAATCTTGACATAATATACATTGCTGTGAAAAAGTGTATGTTTTTAAAACCTGCCAGTTTTGTTTTTCACATCAGCTTAACATTTACCTCTATGTCCCGAGCATGAGAATGTCGATGTGTTTCATTTAAAGCCATGCCTTGTGTTTCTGTAGGCGAAACTCCATCCAGAACCTTGGCAGAGACCGCTACAGAGCGGGCAAGAGAGACAGCACTGGCAGCTAAAGAGAAAGCCAAGGACCTCGCCTCGCATGCTCAGAAGAAACAATACGTATGATGATGCAGCTGCAGCCTTTTACATCGTGACTATTTTACATTTAACCACTCTCATAGCTCATGCAGTTACTGGGTATTTTGCAATGTATCCCAGTGTTGGTTTAAAAACACCTCTGTGAGGACACATCCTGCTGAAAGTGGTGGTGAAAAGGCCAGAGCTGGGTTCAAGAGCCTGTTCCACCCGCCCTGATTGTGTTTTATTGTACCTCCGATGCCACGTCATTTCAGTATTTACCACAGATAGAGATCTTGAATATGGCCCCGGGTGCCATAAAAATAAGGGTCATGACCTATACTGGAAGTGTTCCTTAGGCTTTTGCTCAGCCTCTCTACCCACCAAGATTTGCCTTTTTTTATTCCGGTTCGCTTCACATCTTGTTTTGTTTTCCCTATATTCTTTATTGTTAACGCGGAGCACTACTTTAAAATATCACATCGGTGCTTTATGATTAATTTATGTGTTATGATATCCCAATTGTTTTGTGTTAGTTCAGTTTACCCAGTCCTACCTTAGTCATGATACTGAGACTGGTTCCCTGGCTGCTTCACGCTGAAGTTTGCTAGCTTCGATGTTATCGAGATAAAAGCTCGACAACGTCTCGTCACCTGGCGTCTCTGCTGCTGTGTAAGAGCTACACATGAAGTCTCCCCTTAACTTGATTGTCAACTTGCTGTATACATTCATGTAGTCCTTGTGACTCTTCTTGCTTAAATGAAGTATCAGCTGGTCAATAAATTGACATTTCCTAATCATAATATGGTTTTCTGTGTCAAGTAAAGCATTGGACAACTTTATCTTAAATGTTATGGTGCCTTTTTGCTGTATTTAATTGGGATTTTATGTGGTAACACAACACAAAGTAGTGTGTAATTGTAATATGATTTTCACATTCTTTGCAAAATGGTAGGTTTTTTTGGAGATTTATCACAGATTCTAGATTAGATTTAGATCTAGATTTTTATAAAGCCATTCTAACATTACTATGCTTCGATCTAAATCATTTGATTGTAGCTGACTGACCATCATTGCGCTATTGGAACATTTCAATATAAACACTTTCTGTATTTAAAAGTATAAATACAGAAAGTTAAAAGCATAAGTGGGTAAGAAACGAATGGTTGGGATGAAACGCACAAAGCTTACAGTACGTCAGACATTCAGATTTTGGGATTGCAAAACTAATAATTATCCTGTCGACAAATTAACACACCTTTAAATTCCTCCACAACTTTATTAAGTGGCATCAGAGTTAAATGGGGCTGAATACAAATGCCGATTACCATAGTATACTAGTTTTTTTTTGTAGAAGAAATTATGTTCTTTGTGTTGCTGTATCACATACGATCACACAATACACATTGTTTTATGAAAAAAGCATAAAGGTATGAATACCTCTACAAGGCTTTGTTCCTAAAGCTCTCACAGAGAATAGTTTTGAAAAAAATAACACATGAAAGATTTATATAGAAAATATTTATTTGCAAAAAAAAAAAAAAGAAAGAAAGCTTACAACGGTACAAAGAAAATGCTACATATTACTGGGTGGAAAGACAAACTAAAATTAATAAGGCATCTTGCATATACAAAAAGTAAAGAAGAAAGCAACTTCAGTTATTAAATCCATGTTAAATACTTGTAATCAGCATGAATTGCATAATTATCGCAGGTAGGTGTCGTCTGCTTTGACTGATTTTCAAATGTCCAACTGAATACTCAAGATGGCCAACGGTCCCACCCAACTTGAATGCTCTCGAGATCCGACCATCACATACTGCGTCAAAAGTCTTTGTTTTAAATAGAGATGTAAATGCGTGCTGATATGAAACCTCAATGTGCAAATGTGACTGAGGTTTTTATTTTCCTTCCCCCATTTCCTGGTTGTTGGTTTTTCCCCCATTTCTTGCCCTACCCCATGTCCTTCTGACAAAACAAGTGCAACGGGTGGACGTTATGTGCAACAGAAGAAAAAGAGCTATAAATACATGAATGGAACTTACATAGGACAAAAAAAGGAAAACAAAACAGAAATAATGTTTCAAGTGCATGATAAATGTGACATTGCTGCAATATAGACTTAGTGCTAAGGAGCAGTGTAGAACGTTAGTTTAAATCTGTTTTAAGGCAGAAAGAATTCAGCACAGACATGAAGGAAATTTGTATTAAAGCCCTTATTTTGATAAAAACTGTATTCCTAAATGACAGAAAGGCTAACGCCTCATGGCTTTTGGGAACAAAATTACATAATTGCTTTATCAGAGGAATGCTTATTCATGCTGTAACATCCATCCCAGTTTAGTGCAATTGAATACATTATTAGCCTGAACTTATTTTAAAAGGAGAAACCCTCCCACCCGACAAAAGAAAGTTGTCCTGTAAAAACAAAAGTGTTCGGTTGTCTACAGTATCCACATCTTCCCTCATCCTCTGTTGTCTTGTTTTTGGAATGTTTTCTTCCTCCCCTCCCTCTGGTTAAACCCTGTGTCATGATGGTCATAGCCAGGACCTGTCCAAGCTGGAGTAACTGTGGTCCGCGTCCATGTGTGCAATACTCAGGCCGTCAGAGTCCACGCAGTCAAACACGATGCTTTCCACATCCACCTCCACGTCTTCTGTAATGAGTACAGCAGCAAAAATCAAACCCATTAGGAGAGGAAACTCAAGGTGAAAGAGATGAAAACTGGGGCTGCATGATGTTCAATTCAAGCCAAAAAGAGAGTAAAAACAAAGTGTGACATAACAGATTTCAGCTGAGAGCCCGTCATCCACCCACCTCTGTCTGAGTCCGACCTCTCAGAGGACATGGTGGACCCCTGGCTGTTGTTCCTCATCCTCTCCGTTCCCCTCTGGAGCTGCTCCAGCCGAACCCGCAGCTCCCTCTGCTCCCAGCGAAGGCGGTCCTTCAGCTGCTCGGCACGCTCGTCCTGCTCCTGCAGCTTCTGAAACGTCGCAGACGAAGAGGAGAGAGACATTTGAACAAAGCTTCAGATACAAAGAGAGAGGAAGGGAATGTTGTTGGAGAGGTCAACGTGAGGCCTTCTGAAGTACCTTTATGTGAAGCTGAGCTTGTCTCAGCAGGTTCAGGGTGGTGTTCCTCATGGAGTCGGTAGAGAGAGGAACCTGCTTCTTCAGCTGCTCCAAGCACTGCCTCAGCTGAGCTCGTCTGCAGATTACAACAATCAGCAATGTTCCTTTTTCATATCTCGTCACATTACGACCACAACGTTCAAAGGAGCCTCTACTGAGTTATGCTATAGAGCCACAAAATGTAATTGTGAAGTGGACGTAGATTCATGTGGCTTTCAATTTCGCTTTGTAAATAATGTGAAGTCTGTTATGCATTTGTATACGGTCCACTTTACCATGACAACCAAATGCCTTAAGAAGTCAGCTCATTAGGAAAATATGTCTGTATGTGATCTCTGTTTTGCAAAGGCCTCTGAGGTTTTCAGACATTGCACATGCAAACTCGATGGGTACAATGTGACAAAATGTAGAACAGTTCAAATTATAAATAAAGGCACCGTACCGCTATATCTCTCAAGACAGAAAAAATTAATAAAACAGAACAGCTTTGACCCTTCTGATGTAGTTTAATTTCGAAAAAAAACATGATTACCTGTTTTTCTCCAGCTCATTGTGAACGGTCCTGCAATTAGAATTAAAAACACAATTTTCTTAACGTTATCAATATGCACAGAAAATTATGAAACAACTTTTACAGGTAAGGTTTATGGTTCCTTATCATAAGCACACCCGAACTGCCATTGATCTGTAACATGATGTACTTTACCTTTTACCGCCAGCAGCAGAAATCTTCTTGTTCTTCTGTTTGCTTCTTTTATCCGAGTTACCGGGGCTGAGAGGCGGGGGTGAAGCATATCCATGTTCAGCCTCTGCATGGGGAGGAAGTCCATTACAGGCAAGCGTCGATCTTTCTGATGCTGATAAAATTACTGTTGCAATGTTATAATGGTGGTTTTCTCATTCTAAATATGTTAGAAGTCCTGGGATTCTGATTATGTATGTATTATAACAGAAATATTACCATAACCCAAGCTAAAGAGTTCAAGTAAAATGATGAAAACAATCTGAGGAGTCATCAGCTGAACGTTTAATTCTTTTGGTTTTGGCGCCATCCATCCATTACCTATCCGTCACATTCAAACCGAGGCTTTTAGATTTAAAGTAGTGTAACTTACTAAATTCAACTAGCATTGACTCGGTTTTGCAGAATGCGCGATAAATGTAGCTTTCCTGCCCAGTCGGTCTTTTCATTCATCGAGCAGGACTGATGAGCGCCGCCCCGGATTCATTTTCAAACTCGGTGAGATTGGCGCCTTCCAATACAAAGATGCCACCGATATGTAGGTCACTGAGTCAAATGGCACAGATCGGCCATGGTACCATCTAGCTGAAAATTCCTGTGCAATCTTAAACAAATACAAGCAATGTGGTTACTGTGTTATTAATCCCGTCTCTATTAATAACAGCTTCTCGATGCAGATTGTTTTTTCCCCTTAGCAACAATAACTCATACCCCTAGGCTGACTGTTGACATAAAATACCAACCTCGGCCTTTCCTCTCCACGAACTCGGCTGCCCAAAGGAGAACCTGAATGCTGCAAACATTTCCTTCCATTATTGAGCTGGCAAGAGTAAAACAAGCGGAGGTAAACAAACTACAGCGAGTCAAGCATCTACTATGCGCGAAGGACTGTCTGTGCAAGCTACGTCCACAGTGCACTGAGAACCAACAATAGTGCTGCCTTCAAGGACTGGACGTAAATCTCGGAAATTCCAATGTTTGGGCTGCCTTGTCAAAACGCTAATAACAAAAAATAGTTAGCCCATCACAATCCGGTACTGGATTAATAGAATACTCTTAATTTAAAAGCAATGACATGGCCCTTCATTTTTTCAAGTGTGTTTAAATTCAAAAATAAAAATGTTGTGTACATGGCTCTACCATTTCCAAAAGCATTTGAAGGGGTCGTAATGCCTCGTAAAACGTCATGGTCAAGCCAGCCACTCCTCTCCGTGAGAGACGTGTACTCGTTTCTAATTTGCTCAAGCATAATTAAAACATTTTCACGCGTATTTACGGCAATAATTGTGCTAGTACTGATGTTTTGGTTTATTTTAAGTTTCTCACATACAGAAATCATACAACTTTACATAATTACCTACTATATAAATATGTTTCCTACAGCAACAACAACAGAAATAATAATAATAATAATAATAATAATAATAATAATAATAATAATAATAATAATAATAATAATAATAATAATAATAA
>CAEGAE010038433.1:0-20632 GCA_903067095.1 Girardinus metallicus
GTTCCGGGTGAGAGGCGGGGTACACCCTGGACAGGTCACCAGTCTGTCGCAGGGCAACACAGAGACACACAGGACACTCACACCTAGGGACAATTTGGAGAGGCCAATCAACCTGACAGTCATGTTTTTGGACTGTGGGAGGAAGCCGGAGTACCCGGAGAGAACCCACTCATGCACAGGGAGAACATGCAAACTCCGTGCAGAAAGACCCAGGCCGGGAATCGAACCCAGAACCTTCTTGCTGCAAGGCAACACCTCTACCAACTGCGCTACTGTGCGCATGTTTGTTTTGAAACAATTTATTTTAGTATAAAATTATACTTTTTTGGCTTTCAGTGGTAAACTCAATTTGTAGCAACAGCAAATTAACAGGCAAATGGAAACATGCACATTGAATATAACCAGTTATAATAAAATGAAATTACTGCTAAAGATTATTCAAATTTTTACTGTTATCTTGTCATCTTTTTTTGACAAATGGAAATGGCACTTAAAATTATAAGCTGAATTTCCCCTTGCTAATTGGTTTTGTCTTAATTAAGGAACATTTTTTATATTTTAATTATTAACTTATTTTTGCTCTATTTAGCTAAAAAAAAACAAGTGAGCTATCAAAAATGGCATGTAATATTTATTTGTATCAGTATCAAATTTGAAAATTTGGTGTTGTGACAACTCTAGAACAAATAGAATTTCAGTGTAATTTCAAATGTAAACTCTTTTATGAGCATAATAAATCAATGTATATTTAAGACAACATAAACAAGAAAGAAAAAGTTTTCATTAGTGATCAAATGTCAGAATGGTTGAATAAACTGAACAGAAAATAAATACTTTAACCTCCAAAAATTCAGAGTGGGTATTTTTCCACTTTTCAGAAGGAACTTGAATTAGTAACATGCAAAACCTCGCAAAACAAAGAAAACATAATATTAAACATTCCAGAATCAAACTTTGGGATTACATCAGCATCTCTATACACTTGGTGTATTTGAATCTGCTGGTTGTTATTTGAGCTGTCATCTCTTGGCTTTTTATTTCATCATGTTTAAATCCTGCTCACATCATCTTTCAGAAAACAGACAGTCGCAGTTAAATGCAAAAGCAGTTCACCCAAAGGGACACTTTTGAATTGTGAAGCATTGAGTCTCATTAACATTGTCACAGTTAAAAGCCCTTTTTTTAGGGTGGTGATTCAAAAGGAAATTGCAACAACATGTTCAAGGTTAAACAAAGTGTGATGACTGCTGATCAAGAGTCAAACTCAATCTGAAAGAGACAACCAAGGCAACGTACATTTATCGGTCTCAGCTGGTTGCTACAGAGTTTGTTCAGTAGCCAATTCTACACGTGGCACCATGCTGTTCCATTTATGTGAGATATGAATGACTGATTCTATACTGAGCTATGAGTCACAGTCTGAGCACATCATTACAATAAAGCAGAAATCATTCTTCTCCAGAGATATGCATGAACATATTGGCAAAACAGCCAGAGATGAATATAACAAACTGTTTTACCAAAAGACACAAAACACGAGGCAGATGGTTTGAAAAGGTGATGAACACAACAAAACTGTTTATTTCACTTGAGGGCATGTTTGAAGCACAGATGTGAAAAAATGTCACACAATGTAAATAGTTAAGAATTATTAAAACTATTTAATTCAGATTAAATAAATGTTGAGAGAAAAAAAAACAAGTGATAGTCAGCTTTGCCATTTTATGGTTACAGGTTGTTGTATGGGAATCAATAGTCTTATTTTTCTTTCTTTAATTTCCATTTTGTTAGACACACTGTTGCCAACCTCAGAAGGTGTTAAAATAAATTGCAAGACTAGGGTTGGGATTACTATGGTGGTGATCAGAGTGTGCACAGGTGGAATGACCCCCAGGCAGATTCAGATAAACACTTTAGACGAATGGGTGTGGGTATATGTGTGGTTCTACAAAAAAGAATAAACTACAAATTACAATCCATCATAAACACTAATAATAATTTTTCAAGCTATAAACATATTTATGCTTGTCTTTTAAGCCTTACTACTAGGCCCAAAGGCCCTTATAACATAAGCTATATTTGGTGAATGAACCAAAACATTCTTCTCATTATTCCAGTTTTGTTTCAGTCACTGATAAAGTTAAATAAAGTAAAAGAGAGCAACTAAACAAAGAATTCACCATTTTAAAGCAAAACTTAGCTCCATTTAGCCGTAGCTTCTTCTGAGCAAAATGAGCTAACAGAAAATGTCTAAAGTAATAAAACATTATCCGTCTTAAACATAATCAGACTGTAACTTACCAGTCTTATGGATGCACACTCTCATAAAAAACTCACAAACTACCTACAAACAACTTTTGCCGATTTGCACTGCTTCCTGAACAGCATCTTTACATCTGAACAAAACATTGCTCGCTAAATGGCCGCGCCCCGTAGTGCCGCAGCTAAAAACAATACAATCCTTTAGAACAGCAGTTTAGAAAACTTTACTTTTTCAAGGAAGGTGGCTTGCATCAGTGACTAAGACTTCATCTGCAGTTGTGTGGCCATTGCTTTAGTCTGTGACACCTGTAAAAAGCATGAGGTTTCAGTTTTAAGATATTTTATAAGACATAATGATAATCATTATAATTCTGTTTAGTAGGTTTGTCTGAACCCAAACAAGACTCTGAAAACTCTTTAGTAAAAACATTATGATTTGGCGCCACTAACAGGCAGCTGTAGCTTTGCCCACCCAGGGTCAAAGAGCTTAATTCAATACTGATTTTTATTTGTCAGTAAGTCACAACAAAGACACTTCACAAGACAAATGTATGTAACTTGTATTAGGCAAAAAAAAAAAAAAAAAAAAAACTGCAAATAAAATGATGCAGTATCAGTTGAAAACAGACAGTATTAATGACGGTCTGGTGATGACGATAAACCAAAATGTTAGCTGCCATTTCTCAACTGCCACACCAGTGCAACACTTGGCCAAATAATTACCAAGCTGAACAAATAGGGGTAAACATAGATAGTAAAAACAGAAACCCCTCACTCAAAATTAGAATATTTGGAAGTATTTGGAACTTATCAGTATTTCTAACTTTGATTATGATAGCTAGCTAGATGGACAGTATAGATCTTTTTATTCTAGTTTATTTGCATGATCACATTTGAGACTGTCTCACCCGCAGCTCCTGAAATTGTAAATTGTCGACATATGAACTGATTGTCATGTTCTTCTAAAAGGTGCAGAAAAACAGAAAGCCATGACTGTGATTTTTTTTTCTAACTTAACAATCCTCTTTTATTTATCTGCTCTTATTGACGTTTGTAAACTTAAAGGAAATTAACTAGATTTAGATAATGAGGTGTCTCAATAGTTAGGAATACATAAGATAAATCTAGTTTCTTTGTCAAAAGAGCGAGCAAAATGAATGTTTGAATGGGAAGCTTTTTTTGCCTTATCCAACAGTCATGAGCTGGTGATCTGTAATATTGATTTCTGACCAACCATTTCCTGCTCTTTTGGATTCCTGATTGGCCTTTGGCTCCACTAAATAGTTCCTCAGGGTGCTGGGCAAGTGGGAAATAGAGCCATTTGAAGATTCTTCGCTATTTACAAACCTCTAAGCCGAGACTGAACTATTTGTTAGACTATATGGCGCATAAACAGCAAGACTACAGTAAGACATGGGAATGGAAATGGATGTAAAGAAGTAACCTTGAAGTAGAGGGTGGCATACCATGCAACATTACTTACTTTTAGTATTATGAATATGTTTATTCTTTATGAGTTGGCATGTATTTATTCTCAAAACAGAGTCATTATGTGTCCTTATTCACTTGCTACAAACACAACATGCTTGTAGCAAGCAAAAATGTCTGCGAATGACTTCTTAACCTCATTTGTGCATGCATGTATATCTTTCTATTTAAGCACTCTGCACAAAAATAGTGACCACGTCAGCAAAAAACTTGTCTCATTGTGACTGAAATTTGACAAGAGAGACTAAATTATGGCCGTTTCAAATCAGTTGTAGTGAGCAAGTAGACCATGTCTCTGAAAGCCTTTGGATATGCTGCTTCTTTGTTTTAGGCAACCATTTTTTAATAATTTATGTTCTTTGAAGAAAAGAATCCAATTGTGGCTGAAGATGTGTTCTTTGTAAAACATTTTGAGGAGGTTTAAGATTATCATAAGAGCAGTCAAAAAATATAGCCCTATTTATTTATTAATTCAAATAATCTAAATTCAGTTTGTGGTCTATAATTATCAAGCCTGAACAATTTATTGAAGTTCGAAACAATAATATCAGGGGGCAAAAAGGCTTTAAATCTAGTGTGAGGGATCACCTTGAAGCAAAAACTCCTTGCTGACTGAGATTACTTTTGGCATATCCTGAATGATTTCTTTCTATTTCAATGAGGGTGTGTTTTATAAATCACCCCAGGTTTAAAGGTTAAAAAACTAAACAAAAAATCTCAGCGTAAGCAAGCAAAAAACTACTTGTTTGAAATGAAAGAAAATGCAGAACATCTATGAGAAATATTACCAAGGCCAGCATCCCATAACTATTATAACGATTAGTTGGAGAGGAAACATAATCAAAGCATGTGCTTAAATTAGTAAATTGTTGGCTTTATAGGCTTAATGACCTGTTAAGGTCATGGCTGTTAACGTGTATCGCAGAACTGATGGTCTGTACATGTTTTAATCCTCTGAAATGCATGAACTATACAAGAATTAATTTGCCTTTTAATTTGATAAAGGCTTTACAAAGCATATGCCAGTAACTGTAGTAATATATATAACTGTAGGAGTTACAGCATATTTTGTCATATTATGAAAACAGTGTTGGGAGACTGGGCATGGTATATCGATCCATGGTTAGCTTTGTTGGACTCCTGACAAGGTATACTGTGACATGTTTGATACAAATTTTATTCTATTAAAGATCAGTAATTATAATGATCACATTAATATTAGTCACCTACCATGTATCAACATTTGTATAAAATTTCCATAAATATTAGAAGTAAATAGACCAGCTTATAAATGTCATCAAGCCAGATGTATTTGTGCAGTAAAGTTCAAAGAGCTTTACATGATAAAAACAAAACATAATACAGATCATTCTGCTCCGATTTGACTTGTTACTGTCGCAATTAAATGTGCTAGCATTTCAGGCATAAGCCCAGATAATTTTTTTTTATTTTCTACATATGTGTTTGAAAGAGAGATAAAAGAAATATAACCTCTTCTATTAAAGAAGAGATTACACCTCAACCACTCACTGTGCATTACGAGGCCTCAGAAGAAAAGCATTGATCTCTTCTCATCCTAACCGTTTAGGGTCTGCTGCCAGCAAATACGTCTTCATCCCCTACAATTAATCTCATCAGCCTTTTTAAAAGCATCTATTACTGCAAATGCACGATCAACTGGCAAGAGCAGAACAGTCACTGATGAATAATAAGATACAAGATAATACTGATTGCCCAGCCGATCCAAATATCTCTTGAGCCTGTTGTACTTGGAACCATTTATTATGTAATTTTCTCATTTCTGTCAGTCAAAGGTTTTCATGAACTGGAGATTAGAGTAATTTTTGACATGTGCATTTGGAGAAACAAAAAACATGGGTCTGTGCATCGTCAATTCCCGCCAATTAACAACTGTTCACAGACTGTGGCATTTTAATTTCTCTGTGCCAGAAGTGAATTATGGGTGAGGAATCACATGCCAATGGCTGTAATTAGCATTGGAATCGCACAACACCACGTCACCCATGTAGCGGAAAAAGCTGCCATTGCCTGGTTCTTTAGCAGAGTGAAAATGTATATTCATAATGATAAATAAGTCACAATTGGTCACTCTGGCTCATTATTATGCAGCTCTGTGTAAACCTCCATCCACCACATAGAATTGTTGGCATGATGTTTTTTTTTAATAGAATGCTGTCAGATTGAGAACAAATAGAACATGAGACACAGACTCAAAAACGGTTTAGCTTTGTTATGTCAATCCACAGATATATTTTCTTGAACGGTCTCGCAAGTCATTCAGATTTTATTTTTTATTTATTTATTTATTTTATTTTTTTTTTTTTGCCTAAAATGCATTTTAGTTGCATTTGGTAAGTGGTCTTTGCCTTGAAAAATCTCCCAGGAAAGTCCCTTTTGGCCAAACTCCTTCTTCCTGTAATTTGGGCTTGCACAGCTTTTGTGACTTTGAGCATTGAACTTCTATGCACCTCAAATCTGGAACAAACTTACAGAAAACTGCAAAACAGCTGAAACACTGAGTTCCTTTAAACCAAGACTAAAAACCCAACTGCTTAGAGTCGCTTTTGAACCATAATAAATGTAACATTGACCAACGTGTATTGAAGGTTTTAAACAATGGCACTTAAAATGAAATGTCTGTTACTAATTTTCACAGTTGACTTTGTGATATGTTTGATGCTTTTATGTTTTCATGATGTAAAGCACTTATAACTGATTTGTTGTTGAAGTGTGCTATATAAACTTTACATACCACAAGACTTGATGTCTTCAGTGAACACTTAGAATAGTTTTAGTTGGCAAATACTCTCTGAAGGCGATAAAAGCAGGCCATGGCCACCAAAACCTGTAAATACAGAAGATACAAATTTGTTTTAGGATTATAAAAGAATATAAATGACATTCCTGTAAACATCTGTGTTTTTTGGATTGTTGTACCCTCTGAATATTTACTGTTTCAATTGTTTTCACCAGAAGTATGTCTTCTACTTTCCAAGTAACTTGTGCTCCATGTTGCATAGCCATTTAATTTGACAATATGCTCTCCTCAGTCTGCTGTGTAGGTTTTTATAAATACACATGACTTCATGGAGACAGTTCTGTGGAAAGGGTGAGAACATGCTATGAAAAGAAATTGGGCTCACAGAACACATGACTTGAAGCTTTTTCTGTGTAGAGATTAGAAAAATGGATCTCTGAAATGAATGCAATTTCAGACTAATAGGAATAAATGTGGAAGGAAAAACAAAATGACTCAAACTCTGATATTTTCAGTTAGGCATTGATGAATGAAAACAATCCCTTCTCAAACTAGGGAAACACGGTGCATGAACTGATCTCCCCTTCTTTTATCAGATTTCCTGAT
This sequence comes from Girardinus metallicus, assembly GCA_903067095.1. Lineage (NCBI taxonomy): Eukaryota > Metazoa > Chordata > Actinopteri > Cyprinodontiformes > Poeciliidae > Girardinus > Girardinus metallicus. Next base: position 7,136 of record CAEGAE010038433.1, read on the forward strand.
AATTTCATTTAATTGAACATGGAGTTTGTGACTCTTTTCCTTTTCCATCTCTACAAGTCTTGTAATGTCAGAACAAGTTGGGTGGTTTTTCATGTTATTGGTTAGACCATACTGCTGCATCAATAATCAGCAAGAAAGCAGGTGATCTTACCTAACTCCTTAATTGTTTTGTGAATGTTTTTATTTTTTTTTGTTTTTACTATGACAGAGTGTTGGGATTCTTTGTGGAACAAGGCAGCAGGAGTGGCATCGTACTCATGACATGGGGTCTGTGCACACTGATATCACTTAGTCATCAGGGTTTAATACAGGAATGGAGTCTGGCCTCATGCCCAGTCTACAACCTTATCATGCCCACATTATGCTGGAAGCACTCCAACTAAGACGCTGCAACGCTTTATGCTGTGCGGCTGCTTTGCACATCTTTCACTTCTCTCACTTGACTTCAGCCAAAACCATCACAGCACATTCTCACTACACTCTCACCAGTGACTGCAACAACAAATCCTTGTTAGGGTCAGGTGTCTTGCACAAAGGAATCTGTGTGAGCTGCACTTGCTCCTGGAGTTGGCCTTACAGATAAAGAAATGGACATACATATTATGGCCTCAGGTCAGAAGGAAGTTCAAAGAGTTTCTAAGCCTACAGCCAGGATGTGCCTGTACATACCGAACTGTCAAAGAAAAGCCCTAGCAGTATGTTAACGGTTGAAGGAAGAGGATGAAGTGGTGGATAAATGGCTTAAAGCAGTGGTCCCTTACCCTGCTCCTCAGTGCCCGATGTCCTGGATATTTTAGATTTTAGATCCTACAGCACAGCTGTCCTCCTTAGCATGCCTCCAATTTCTACAGAAGTCTGCTAAAAATCTATTCATTTAACCTTAACCTTTACTTAAATAGGTTGTCTTGTTGAGATCTAAGATCTCATAAACAAAAACATTGTGTATGTTTTTTTCTGACTGGACCCACCAAGATTTCCTGAGATATGATTCAAAGTCAAAGTTTTTCCTTCCTGCTGAAAAAAGCTGGTGGTGTTACTTCCACCACACTTGGGCTGAGTCTGATGGTGGAGGCACAGGAACATCCCAAATATATAATGAATTCTTGAAGATCATGACAAGGTCATGGAAACAACCTAATGCAGATTTGATATGTGACTTAAAAAATGAAATGGAATAACGGACCACAGAATTCAATTTTAATATTCCACTGCTTGGCTTTATGTGACCCAGAAATTGTTCTGCATGTAAAAGTGCAGGTTATATCTAATGGCACCATGACAACGGTGGAAACGCACACAATTTGACTATAGACTTATTCAACACTCAAATTTCCTGCATGCAGCAGCAGATGCTTCAAATGCTGTGCTCAGAAATGAGTGTCGGGATATAAAGAGACCGTCTGACCCTGTTTCACCCACACCGCTGACAACTCATCTGTCTCGCCCTCAACTCAGGTTAAGCATTTGGATACGTAATCTTTTCAGACCCACATCAACAACGTCACCTAGTCCGCCTACTTCCACCTACATAATATTATCCTCCTCCGCCTGTCCTTCTCCTACCACCACTGCAGTAACGTGTGATGAGGTTCGTCAGTGGTGAGGCACCGACTTTTTTATGTCTGTCCAGAGTCAGACATAAAAATTCCAAATCCAACATAGTTTATATATTAGGTTAGACCATAACTGATTAAAGCTTTTAGGTATGCTTTAAGAAAAAATATTTAAGAATATTTAAGGTCAAATTACATTGTTTAAAATGTTATTTTATTTGACTGACCTCTCTTCTTTGAGTATAAGTGAAAATTGTGTATGATCTGAAGTCCATGCACCGATCCTACTCCATGTATATGAAAAGGCAATGCATTCATTCAGCAACTTTATTTGACCATAAAATGTTTAATACCAATAAAAAACCATCTCATCAAAAATTAATGAGGAATAGGTATTTTTTTTCTCATTGTAGTTAACACCTATTTTACTTCTTATGTACCCATTTCACTTGGCAAGCCTACAGGTGAGGCAATGCCTCACTTGATTCTTCTTATTGCACGTCTCTGCACCAGTGCAGTCCTGCTCACATCTCACCCAGATTACTGCAGTTATTTCCCTTTGGTGTCCCCCATAAATCCATTTATACATCCCAGCTGGTCCAGATCGTGCTGCCCATGTGATTTCCAAAACACTATCCACCAATCACCTGAACTTCAGCAGCTCCATTGGCAGATACTGCCAGGAATTTAAAATCCTTCTTTATACAGTTAAGACTATCCATCATCTTGCTCCTTCCTGTTTGTCCGACCTCCTCTGCATTAACACTCACTCTTGATCTATTAGGTCAGCCTTTTCCATCAGCCTCATTGAGCCACCTGTCCCTTTTTTAAGTCTTAGATTTTAGCATTTTCACTCTGACAAAAAGAGAAGTATAGTGGGACATACTGATCAATCTGTTATCTATGTTAAAAATGTTCTTGCTTTTTTTTTTGATAGGTGACCTTGTGTGCCCTGAAACTATTATTACAGACATTTGTAAGATATACAAAGTAAATTTATATTCAGATTACCACAGTTTATTTAGCGAACATTGCCATTAAATGTCAATTTTCATGACAGATGGGACCATCATATGGCCAGACCTTCATGGCTGCATGCAGGAAAAGGTCAGGTTGGAAGAAGCTTATGGGTGTGGATGAGTTTGACGTCAGCATACAAAGTCTCACTGGACTTTCTGCACTGGGACACATACTGACGTTTTGCTTCAAATGCCCACAGGAAAAGTCCTGGACCTCCGGCAACAATTCCAATCTCATGAAGCGAGGAAACATTGTAAAGTGAGACAACAAGAGAGTAGCCAGATATCAAGAGCTGCCCAGTTGTGTCTGGGAAGTGCTACTTCTTTTTTTTCAACTGGAAAATTTTTGTTGACACTGATGATGGGCACCGTGCCTGTGAAAAATAAAATAGAATAACCCTTGATATTTTGTTGATTCATCTTGAAATAGAAAGGAGCTTCTGGTACATATTTTTAACATTTTCATTATGAGGTCCACGTCTGGGTGTCTGACACATCCATCAACACAATGTGGACAAGTCTAATGCTTCCTGAAACATATTTTTGGCATTGCTGTTTTGCAACAGGCCTGCGTCATCATGGGAGGAAGAATAAAATCTCTTGTTTGAAAAAATATGGTCACAAAGTATTTCCCAGACCTAAGTTTAAAACACGATGTTACTGAGTGATGAGCAAACTAAATTAAGCAATATTTAATTAAGGCACTGAAGTTTTTGCGGTATACACCAGACATCATGTATGCATAATCTCACCTGGTGATTTTCTTAACATGATTTTCCAACACTACAGCCAGAGCTGCGCCGACACCGCGGTCCAGCACTAGAGTTTAGATCAGGAGTCTTCAACCCTGGTTTTCAAGATCAAATGTCCTGCAGATTTTACATGTATCCCTGCTTCAACATAGCCCAATCAAATGAACTGTTCGCTACCAGGCCTTTACTTAATGGCGTGCTGAAGAGGTGATTCAGCTGTGTTGGAGCAGGAATGCATCTAAAACCTGCAGGACAGTAGAACTTGAAAACCAGATTTGGAGAACCCTCGCAGCCTAAGCCTGATCCAAAATTTGGGCTTGTCTTGTCAAAGTTATGTTTTATAGTCAGATTAGACTCTAGTATCTTCTTTTTAGATACATGAAACTAAAGGAGAATGCATAAGCATGATATAAAGTTGTCTATCTACTTATTCTAGTCTAAATAGCAGACTGGGTCATTTACAACTACTACGCATTTTGGATCAGACCAGGGGAGGCTGGATTTTTTGACAACTGATCTAAACTCTGTGCAGCACAACTAATACTTGTTCCAGGCAATACTTCCAGATTCAGAAATAGCCAAATCATTCACAAGTGGAAAAGATAAAACAGGCTATATTTTAAAGAGAGAGAGGAAGAAAGTGGCTGCCATGCATGGAAAAGAGAGAAATGCTTTGGAAAATGAGCTCCAGTAACTGAAAGAGAAAAACAGATATTGATGGCGGTGCATCAGCCTACAAAAGGATGCTGATCAACTAGCTGAGTAGGCAGAAAACAAATCCAGCACAATGATGGCTCAAATGATAACAAAATTTAGCAATATGAGGAAAAAGTTATGGGACAAATGCATTGTACTGAGAAATGTAGTCTTAGGACTATAAGGAAAAACTTGCAACCTAAGGCACATGACTTGATCTTTTGTTGAGATACAGTGTTTAATCGTTTATGCATTTACTGTCAGTGGAAAAAAAAAATAGCATTAAAATACCATTTTAAAAATACTTGTACACTCTATGCCTTCTGGGCAGATGTCATTATTAATGTGAAAAATTACATTAAATTGGCATTAAAAAGCATTAAATTTGGTTAACTGATGTCTGCAGAAACCTGAATCCAGCCTACAAAAGGCTGGATTCAGCCTTTTGTCACATACCCTGATCATCTTCTTCTCCTCTGCAGACGAGACTTTTCTTTTTATTACATACATAACTTTATCGGTAGCTAATAGCATTATGTTTTAGTTCATATTTTTAGTTCATCTTCATGAGCCAAATTTAGATTTTGTCTCACAGAAAAAATGACATTTGGTTGACTTCTACCAAGTCAACCAGATCTCATTCTCAGCTCAGAATGAGAACTAATTGGACATTTAAGTAGCCTCAGGTGATTGTGATAACTACAAAGTGACTGGCCTACAACTCTACCTTGTGTTTTTAAAACCAGGGTTCACCACTGCAGTTACGTCAGGAACAGAACAATAAATGTGACTCCATAAGAGATGCATCACTAAATGCATTTGAATTTACAAAGTAAATGTAAAATGATTAAAGACGACAGTCTAACTATTCCCTTGTGTGTTTGCTTTTTATCAGACTGAGTCAGGATGTTACTTAAGCATTTGACACCGTGTGATGTGTAACAGTCAAAGAGTTCAGTGTTGCTCTCTCTCTCAAAAGTCCGTCAGTCACAAACACTGTTTCGTTTTGTTGGGGGGATGTAGAAAACCTCAACACCATACAAAAAAATGAAATTTTAAGGAGCTGAATCAAACTTTGAAAAGCAACAAAAAATATAAAGTTCAAATAATAATGGGAAACCATCGGGAGAATAAAATAAAACCTGTCATGGAGGGCTGTCAGTCAAGGCAGCGCCTGAGAGGAAAAAAATACTAAGCTGCCAGATTGTCACTCAGAAACACGAGTATAGAGTGAAACAAAAGGACAAAAACACCAGTTGGTTCTGTGCAATGATGGAATCATAACAACATTGAAGGAGGTATGAATATTGTTCAAAAGGAAAGCTGTTTCATGTATTCTGAACTCCAAAAATGAAAGGAAAAACAATTCAAATCACAAACATGTTTTATAAGTGTCACTCATTCTTGAATTAAATAACTTGAACTCTTTCTTAGAAAGAGAAAAGAGATTTGGCAGCATTTTAAATAATGAAACAGTTGGAGGAAGTGTTGAAGATTTTCAAAAGGTACCTTGTTATTTTGATGCGAAAATGTCAATTTAAAAGAAATTTATTTTAATCAACTGTCTTGTATACCTGGTTGGTCTTTGTAGGGGTGTTGTTGCCAGTACCCAATATATAGGGTGTAGAAAACTTCTAGGCCATTACAGAGCAGCACTGAGACAGCAGAAAACATTTAAAGTTCAAACCAGAAGTTCAGATAGATTGAATAAAAATAACACATACACTATATTCTCTCACTGATGGATATTAAATCAGACCAAACGTCTCTTGCTTTAGTTGGAATAACAAAATTGTTCCTATTTTATAAATGTCACAATAATGAAAGAGAGAATATTGTTTAATTTACTTTGTACTTTGTTTGAATAAAGGTGATGGGAAATTGTTGCTTTCATTGTTGCTTGTTAAAGCTGCAGCATTAGCACACTAACCAGCACATACACTGGATTGATTGACAGAATGGAGACATTCCTTATGGCTCCAATGGGTTGTTTATGACTAGGAGCATAAACAATAGATGGCAATAGTAGCACCAGGAAGAGGTGAAAGAGCTTGGTTTTTTCACAGATTATCTTTCAAGACACCGTGATTGTCTTAATAAATATGTAAAAACTGGGTTTTTTTAAAAGTTACACATCCCAACTGTAAGATTAGAGATGAAGACCATGAAGGCACAAGCAGATCCTGTCCTGTTCATAGTTTTTCAAAATACTCAATTTATATTGAGTTTTGATATAAATTTAACCTCACAAAATTCTGTCCAATTAAAAACAAACTCAATGGAATAGTTTTTGTGAACTTTTTTAGATGCTTATATATGATTGAAAGGTTTTTTTTTTAATTTCATACCTGATGCATGTAATCTGTATTATTCCTGTTGTACAAAGGCGCCTCGGGTCTAAACGGGTTAATGGTCACATAATGGTCTGAATTAATCAAAAGGCAGCACACTGACCAGTTAATGTCTTCTCTTTCAGCTAAGTGGGTGTCTGGAGAGAGAGGTAGCCATTGTGATGTGGGCGTCAGACAGAGATACTAATCTATACTCCCTTTGTTTCCCTCCCACCTGCTCCATCCTTCCTCTGCTTTTTGTCTTTCCCTCCCTCAGTGGTGTCCCTTTGAAGAAATGAAAATGCTCTCTTCAAAGTCATATGTTATTAGAGTCGAAAAAGGCCTGTGCTTTTAAAGTCAGGCAGTTATGGACCTCTTGCTCTTTTATTCTAAGAATAGACTGAAAGTATTATGTGCATGTACTGCACAGAAAAATCCTATACTACACACCAAACCAGTGTGATGTGATTATACACCTCGCAGTACTGCAAAACTTTTAGCAAGTGTATCACTACACTGTAAGGAAGAGCCAAATCCATCTGTCAGCGATCATTAAGATGAATTACTGTTATTATCTAGCTCCAGAACAAATGCCGATGCAGTGACTGAGCAGCATTCATTGCCTTTTTTAATTCCCTCCTCCAAATTACCTTTATTTAAATAACACACCTTTAACACAAAACCGCACAGACTAATGTAGCACGCTGACTTAATATGTTGAGGTCTTATTCACACCTCATCTGTGGTGGAAAATATCCTACAATAATAAAGAAAGCAAAGAGCTTTATTCAGACAAATGGTATAAGAAACTGTACAGTTAATGTGGGACATGCTGGAGATTTAAGAGGGAAACTCACATGACTGAAACACTTAATCTATTTTATACATATGTTAAGATCTCTGAGAAAATTATAGGATGTCCTTTGGCATTTATACTAGTGGGAACTTCTCACTGTTACTTATGTATGTGCACAAACTCCTTTTTAATTAAATGTGGTTATCTTTAGGGGAAAATAAAGACGATACTTTACACCCACTCGCAAAACACTGTGTGAAATTTTCAGGTATTTAAATTAACTTCAGGTTCTAAGTTTCACACTCTGGTTTTAGTAGAACAGTGCAAAGAAAAACATATTTTTGTATTGCTATTTTCACATCAAAAAACAAATGCAGAGCACTACTGCCAATGTACAGAATGAAAGCAGCTACAGTGGACATAAAAGTATACACACTGGAAGAAGGATTGGGATGAATAATTTCAGAACATTTTCCACTTTTAAAGTGACCTACACTTATTTAATCTGGTGTAATAAACTTAAGTTTAAGGGAAATAAATATTGCAGTTTCCTTTAACTGGGAATGTATGTTTTCAGAATTAAGATCATGTTCACCGACATGTAAACTCATTTTAAATAGGAGTGAGTTTACTGTTTCGTTCAGTTTGAGCTTTTTTTTATTAGGGTTTTTTCTGTAATTTTCTCAGTTCAATCTTATTACAAAAACCATGATAGCCAAAAGCCAAAATAAGAGGATTTTTGAGGCATCAAAGAGGTCTCATTCTACAAGTATAGGTGGCATGATGGCAGCCTTTATTTACAAAAAAATAAATACATTCAGCAAAAACAAATTCTAAATCATACAAAAAATGTGTTCTTGAATGATGAAGGTAGAACTTTGTGGACATATCTCCAAAAGGTATGTTTCGAATAAAAACAACAGCACAAAAAGGATTTGCCTTAAAATAAATCCCCAGATGAGCTTTCACTTAAATTTTAACTATCTATTTTAAAGTCCATAAAGTTTTACATAGATGTATTTTCAGTTTTTACATATTTTATCTTCTTCAGTATTATGCAGTTTCATTTGGATACACTACAAAGTATGACGAAGTGTCTGTTCCTAATTGTGTAAAATTCAGGCTGTCAAGTGATCACATTCTTTTTCTTTCAAATGTGCTTCACAATCTGTTATCTTTTAACTCTAAAAATGCAACAATTCTCAGCGAGATCTAAAAAAACAAAACAATCGCTAAAAACAATTGACAGCCAGCAGCTTTCGACGCATGCAGTCACATAAGCGACAAAGTTTATTTACAAGGCCAATAGGATAAAAACTGATTTTCTTTCAAAGGTGGGAAATCACTACATAATTAGCATGTTTATTTATGATTCAGTGCTTGCTGTAATAGTCCCTGCAGAACACCCTCCTCCTTGAGTTCTGCTGTAGACATAAATAACAAAGTAAAGTGACAGTCTTTGGGGATAGAAAAGTTCAGAGTTCAGTTAAACTTTTGTGCAACAGGCAATTTTCACTTTAACTTCAACTTCTCGTGTTCAACACAAACCATTTTTTAGCAGGATGTGTCATTGAGTACAAACACCATCCTTCGGTGCAGAAAGCATGATTCAAGTGTTCAAAGTGTCACTGAGCAGAAATTTTGTTTTAGATGGCAGGGAGAAAGACTTGGAGTTGATTACGATGGCTTTGTGGTGAACAGCTGTAATACATACGTTTACAGCAGTATCTCTGGGGAAACAATGATAAAGTAAGTAATTTTTTTATGAGGGTTGGAATATGCACAGTGGTAGAATTTACATTATTTTACTCAAACTTTTGGTTTTCAAAACTCGGCAGAAATTTATGTAATATTGCCTCATCTAAGTTGAGACCAAAAGCTAATGATCTTGTTTCAGGTTTCAGAGGAAAAAAGGACGATAACTTGGAGATGTTAAATCATCTGGGGTATTCTTTATCTTTTACTGTCAAACTTAAAGGTAAAGTCAATGACTGATGGTGAAAATGTGTGCAAGACCTTGTGAAATGTTTTCAGTCTGTTCCCAATGCTTCACTGTGCAGCTTTACAAGGAATGTATGTCTATTTGATCACATAGTATGTTTCTCTGGGTTTTTGTTCTCAGGAGTTTGCAGGGAGAAATGAAAACAGGCCTGAAAAATTAGATCCTGCCTTAGATATCGATTTTCTTCAACATTAGTCTACTAAAAGAGGCCTCATGCTAAGAGCCCCTACATTTGTGTCAACACACAATGGGAGGGGCTCGGTGAGTATTCAATGAACTGCATCTCTCTGTAGTCACGTAAAACAAGTGAAAGATAGATCTACACATTTTATAGACACCTCCATCCGTTAGCACAGTGGGCTGCAAAAGGTGCTGCAGTGTAATGGATCTCTTTTTCACCTAATGGGTTCTCTGCAATCCATCTACCCACAAATTAAATTGCAACTCGTTCACAGGAGCAATTAACTCATTATTTGGTCATCTACTCTAACTAATGAGAGGTCACAAAGTAAACCTCTGATGCAGCCAAACAAAACAGATGTTTGAAAGGAGTTTAAAACGTATTGGGAGGCTTTTGTGTTATATCTTGTATGCAAAAATCGAACTCCACTGTTGTCTATTGCATTCCTAATTAAGGCACAGGAAGCTACCAATTTGAAGGTTTCACTATCTACTATCTCAGAAATTTTTCTGTTAAGGGTCATCTTTGTAGATTTATCACAAACTGGTGTCTGTTTGAACAAAAGTTAAATCTGTAATTTATCATGCCATGCATCTAGAGGCTAGTCCTGCTGTTGATGTGCATTTGGATGTGTTTGAATCTTGTAACTGGGGATTAAAGCTCATGGTAAATAGGGATCCACACACACCTGCCATGATTTTAAAAAAGTTCAGCTGTTACAGGTGGGTTTTGCTGATGTGTTTTTAGTCCCATTACACAGGCCTTGGAAAGCTTCCCAAGCACCTGAGGAATCTCATCATTAACATGTATCAGTCAGGAGAACACATTTCTCCCAGATGTTAAAATAACAGCATCAAAACAGACAATTGATTATAAAAATACATGCAAAATTTAAATGTATTTCTACAAATAGTTACAAATACAAATGCATGACATTTAGTTAGTGTTGTACTTCCTAAATATAAGTAGTTAGATGTTCCAATTCAAAGGTGCTGGATGTTTTGACCCCGAAAATTACATGTTCAACAATCACTCTTGGACTTCTGTGGCAGTTTTTAAAAATAAGCGTAGGATACTTACAGCACAGAGAAAGCAAAACGGGGATGCAAAATGTAAAGTTGTGTTAATCTACTTATTATAATCTAAACAGAGGAGCAGGTAGTTTAACCTGTTGAGGAAAAAAACAAAGTCAGATGCAGAAGTTAATTAGACTGTAACAAGCACACCACACTGCACAACTAATCTGCCCTGCTCTGCTTCTATCAATCACACATCCCACAAGATTTGCATTTGACTCAGACTGTGGTAACAACAAGCCACAAAATGAAGCTGAAAGATGCTAAGCAAACCTAAAAACAGAAGCAGTTGTACTAATAGGTCAGCAGAGAGCAAACTCAGAGATCAGGAAGCATTTCAAACTGGCCGCAGTTTAAAATAATATGTTTACTATGGAGCCAGGCCTCGAATTAGTGCTAATTAGTCATGTTGTATCGGCAGATATAATGTTTGCTGGCTCGGGTTGGGTTTGGTTGGATTTTTTGGCTGCATCTAAACTCTACATCAGGCTTTAGAGCATCAAATTAAACCCAACTGTTCACAATAATGCACAAAACAGCACATGCCAAAATTATATCCTCCACTTTCTTGGGCTTGTACAGCAGAGCTCCTCCACTGGAACAAAATCAGGACTATCTCTCCTTCAGCAAAATGAAGAACTCTGCCCCAGTGTCTGAAACCCCCAGTATAAAAACCACCTGCTCTGTTTTGGCTATGGAGAGACAGGTTTCCCTAGAAAAGCTATAATGACATGCCTTGGAAAAACAAAACTGCCAAATGTACAGAGCAGCCAGATCAAAACTTGCGACCCATTGCCTGAAAATTTGCAGCTCTGTAGTCTTTTTTTTTTTTTTTTTTTTTAAACATATTAACATCATTTGCCCTTAAGCAAAAAGTTTCTTTTGAAGCAGCTCCTGGAGCTTTCCATCACTCTTGCACGCTACATTGACACACCAAGGTTGGACAAAGAATGAGTGGCACTTTATGTTCCCTGAAGGTAAACTGCACACATGATCAAACAAGTGTTTATCACCCGAGACAGACATATGAGTGACTGTCATGTGCCATAAAACTTGACGGGGAAATTCTGCGTACTGACCTAGCCACACAAAGGTACATCATCATCATCGTCGTCATCCAAGAAAATATACAACACAGGCGTAACCTCCAGGAGGTCCATTCATCTCACCGTTCTGTCATCAACTGTCAGGGGTGAGTGATACACTAGCAAGATGCTCCATGAGCTATGCAGCTATGGTCAGCTGCCTTATCCATTAAACCTGTCAGAACGAAGGTCATTGTTTTTGCTTGAATATTTAACCTTTTTCAGCTGGTGCAATGATTGACTGGAGCTTAGACTAAATACTTGCAGAGGTGACATGAGGAGAAGGAAATAAAGATGAAGTAGCAGGCAAAATGTCACAAGAATAAAAGACTTGAAGGGACACTAAGCAGAATAAGGCAACGACAGGAAAATTATACCCCTTGTTTCTTGCTACTGAATTAAGGCTAAATGCACATGAAAGATTAAAGTGGTCTTTCTAGCTGTGTATTTTCTGGCTAAAAGTTTCATAAGTATGATGCAATGTAATGAGTGAAGAAAAGCCATAAATTATGAGTAATCATCAGGTACTCCAGGTTCTATGTTTAGAGGGGAATAAGGAAAAATATTCAAGAATCAAATATTTGACTTGTATATCTTCAGAAATTAGACCTTTCTGAGACAAAGTCTGTTTTATATTCACATCACTTCAGATAATAATGTGGACAGTGTTTTGCATAAATAGGCTCAAAGGGCCTATTTACTTAATTTGTGATTTTGTAATACTTTCAAAGAACTATAAACACAACAATGCTGTTGTTTAAATGGGGTACTCCGAATGGCAAACAATCGTTTAATGAAAATACATTAAATAACATTTTTTAAAAGGGAACAGCTGCTGTCAACTGAGATTTCTGGCATCAAGGTTTTAATTTAAGTGACAAAGATCAAGTATGTTTGATTCAAAGATCAAATATCTGTCACTACTTTGAACAATCTCCTTTGTGCCAGCACAATACACAACTTTTCCTTCTCCAATAACATTTCACCTGGTTGGGGCATAAAAAGGGAGATAGTTTTGGCAATCTCTATATTGTCAAGAGTCCTGGATCCTCTCTGATGTTGCTTTTCTTCAGGTCACCCATCAGGTCTGTAGTATTCAGGTCTTGGGATTGTGATGGCCATCTGAGAAGTTTTTATTTTGTTTCATCAAATTGGTTCTGTTTTTATTTGACCACATGCTTTAGGTCACTAAACTGCTGAAAGACCTAATGACCGCCCTTTCTCAGTTAAATGCTAGCGGCCACTACATTTTCCTCAGTATTTTTTTCTTAATGAGTTCAGTGTAGGTACTTAACAGTGGGAATGAAAAGTTTTTCAACATCTTCTTGTCAAAATTGTCTTAACTGTTTGTGTCATCTGACTGAATTACAAATTCATCTTGTTTACTATTGTGATGAATCTAGGACAGAAGAGACATTTGATTGACATGTCTTCCAGGGTTGACATGCAAATAGTACATAATGGAGACTTGGTGACACCAAGATGCAACTCTTTGCAGCAGTTCTCTGACAGCGAGAGTTTTGTTACCTTTTTCACCATCCTCCTCACCGTACGTGGTGAACAGATAAAGCTGAGTGTTTAAGAGAGTTAGGGCTTTTGTGTCACACTATATTTATACTCCAGGGAGACAGAAAATATTCCAGACACTTAGATCCATTTGAAAATCTAGAATATAAATAAAATAATATCTTGATTTACCAACAATTTTTAGAAACTGTTAGGAGGGTCAAAGAAGTAAATAGAAAACAATTTCAATTACTTCTCAGTGTGTGATATTCGTTCTTAATGCACAATTGCAAATTGGAGAAATTTTGATATTAACCTACTGCAATCAATAGATACATCTGTCTAAATGCTGTTAGCACATCTTTATTTAAGATGTCAATAAGCATGGATGGTGTGTAAAGATCACACTGATTAATCATTCCAGTGTGTATATAGAGAGCATGCTAACATCTGCATTATATCTTGACTTGATCACGTTAAATCACCATAAACAGCGGAGCA